>PVKN010000486.1:27974-43713 GCA_004027915.1 Capromys pilorides | reverse complement strand
AGAAGATGCAATTAAGTCTTTTGTGGACTAAGACCAGATGATTCTATCTACCGTTCCCCTTGCCTGCAAGCCCTCGTGCACTCACAGGCAAGGTTTTGGGAAGGGGTTGTGGTTTGCGTCTAGTTATCGTGTCTTCCCCCCTCCACCCCCCCAGGTCTCATACCATTATGGGGTGGGGACTGCTAGTGTTTGAGACTTGGCTCATGATCCACTGGGATTATGTGTTTTAGTACTGGTGAGATTATGAGTCTGAGTACCACTGGGATTGTGGGTGTGGCCTGCGGTGGATAGGCTGAGGCAGAGAGACAGATTCACTCTGTTGCTCTCTGTTGCAATTGTTCCGCTGCCGTGAACTGCTACATCTGCCATGTGCCAGTCCGCCTTGGAGCAGGCTGAGTATGAACTGAAACCTCCACTGACTGTGAGCTAAGTAAACCTTTTCTTCCTTCACGTTGGGTGTTGCGTATTCGTCCCAGCAATGAGAGGAGAGTAGCTAAGACAGAAGGTGATTGAATTATGGTGGCTTACAGCTGAGCTGCTTGAGTCTGGCTGGAGGAGACTGTGGCTGGGAAGGGCTTGCCTCCCTCCCTGTCCACCATGTCCTGAGTATCCGTCCTCTGCCACTTCTCTTTTCTGCTGCTCTTTTTTGGAGCCAGCTGACGAGGGACTGAAACCTCTACAGAGTGTGGAGGCAGGAGATTAGCACGTGGCAGACAGGCTGTGGAGGCGGCGAGATCCCAGGATGCTAGGCAATGCAGTTCCCAGAGTCCTGCACGTGGAGCCAGAGTGCTGGCTTCAGTTCTTCTGGCAGGAACTCCGGGTTCTGATGGAAAGGCTGATACCTGACCTGACAATGTTGTCCTAAAACGCAGAGGACACAAAAGGACAGTTGCCGTCCAGCCCAGGGCTGCAGTGCTCTTCCTTTCCCAGTGTAAACTTGTTTTCCTCCTTTTATTGGCCTGGGCTTGTTCTGCAGCCTAATTCTTCTACCTTTAAAAATTGTAAAACTTCTTTACCTTTCACACTTGATTTCTCCAATTCTTTAAGACAAGAAGAAACTAGAGACTAGCTCTAGCGGGAGACCCCAGAACCTGGTGACACTTGAGTCAAAATAAACCTTTCCTCTTTTTAGTTTTGGGTACTGGGTATTTTTGTGACTAAGAAATGTAGTCTGATCTTTCAAAAGCATGTTTATATATGACTAACGCTGCTAACCACTAACGGCAACCGGTTAAAAGCAGAAAGTGGCTAGGCTCAAGCCTGTAATCCCAGTACTCAGGAGGCTAAAGCAGGAGGGCTGCCCAGAGTTTCAGGGCAGCCCGGGCTACCTAGCTCAAGGCCGCTCTGCACCACATAGCGAGACCCTGTCTCTGAACTCTGCCCCGTCTCCGAAAAAGGTAGAAAGAAAAATAGCTCAGGTGTCAAATCGATTCCGGATAGAAATCGAGGTAAGTGACATTAAATAAGGCAAAGTTCGCCCTTCACGTCTCTGCTCCCCATCGCTAGACCAGCATGCATTGCTTAACTGCCTGCTGCGCCTATCTTTGCATTCCTAGAGACTTTCTGTCAGTTGTGGCCTCCTCGTGATTTGATTGTCTCCTCCCTCCTCTCCTGATTTCACTTTGAAGGCCGTTACTGGTCCGGTCCATTCTTTCCTAGCCTCGGGTGGTGCTAAAATCTGCTCTGTATAATTCCAGCGTCCGGGCTTCCTGCCTTTCAGGCCTCCAGCACTGCCCTGCAGTGTTGCAGAAACCAAACTCCTAAGAGGGTAACAGCCCTTCATATAGTAATTATTTTCGTTTCTGGAGGAGTATTGTAAATTTTCTTCACGGTCATACGCATGCGCGTGGGAATTCCTGCCTCCATAGTCAGCAGCTTGACCTAAGCTTTCGACCTTAGATAAATCAGAGTAGCTTTGAACACCTACGTAAGGGTTCATTTGCGGACCTCAGGCCGGGCGTGTGAATCGCCGTATTTAGGAGAGCCTGGAGGGGCGGCCAGATAGCTCGGGATGACAGCGCCGCAGGGTCGGGGTTCGATCCCTGCAGTGCCACGTCAGCCGTGCGTGCAGTGGCTTGCCACCGTGCATGACGACGTGACGTGGTTCGCTGCCGGGACGTGCCGCCGTGACGCGGCACGTGATGACGTCGCTTGCCGCCAGGACGTGCCCTCCTGACGCACCTTGCCACGGTGTCTTGTCTTGACGGCCCCGCCCCCAGGACACGCTGAGTCGGCCATTGAGACACGGCCTGCTGGCGTGCCTACCATCCCAGCGTTTGTGAGGCTTACAACAGGAGGGTCGCTGCGGGTGGGTTCTGCGTGGGGGACTCTCTTGACCCAGCACTAAGTACAAGGGCGGAAGTGTCGGTGGGATGGTAGGACCAGGTGGCAGACGCCGTGGGCAAAGCAGCGACAAACAGCAGTGGGTCAGGGTGGTCGTGGCTCATTTCCATGCCACGTCCCCCACAGAAACAGAACTCAGCCGGCCCAGGGCTGCTTTTGACCCCGGCCTTTGCTCTCCCCACGGGGACTGCCGCTGGGTCAGATAACTAAGCCCTGTGGGTGGCTGTCTGAGGCGTCTGCAGACGCTGCCGGGGATCCCTTCGCGATAGCACTGTCCCCAATCCTGAACCATGGTTCTCACTGTACAACAGCTCTGGGCGTGTAGATGCATGCCAGGCATTCCTAGGCACGGCAGCCTACACAGGGATGACAGGCGCCTTCCATTGGCTCAGTGGATTAAAGTGCCTGCCCGCAGGGGCTGGGGGTTCAATTCCCGGGCCTGCAATGCCAGCTCCGCCCCCAGGGCACGCTGAGATGGCAATTGAGACTGGGCGTGGTGGCGTGTGCGGGTGATCCCAGCTCTTGGGAGGCTGTAAACAAGTGGTTCCTTGTTCCCAAGGAGTTGAAATTATTACTACAGGTTCGATCTAGTGAACATCTAGTATGTGGATCCTTCTCTAAAATTGAAAAAAAAAAAAAAGTTCTCACATAAACCTATGTAATTATATCAAATGTGATGGAATTAGCAGAGTCCACCCAGAACACTGAAGAAGACTCAGCCATGTTCCGTTTGTATTCACTTTGGAGGAATGTTGTGTTTAAGGATCATAGAGTATACTGTCTGCGGGTGTGATAGCAGCTTTGCCCCCCCCCACACACACACACACCCCGCAGTTCGGGCTGGCCCTGCAGTAACACTTGTTGCCTCCAGGCTGATGCCCGACTGGCAGGAACCCTCCTGTCTCAGCCTCCCAAGTGCTAGGATTACAGGTGTGTGCCGCCACACTGGGTTCCAACAGCTTTCTTTTTAAGTTTCGTTGTATCTTTATAGTTACTGCTGGGGACTGAGTGCTGTGGCTCCTTGTTCCCAAGGAGTTGAAATTATACATAAAATTATTTTTAAGTTGTAAGAGACCTCTTCCTGTATGGCTGTAACTTGCACAGCAGTTCTGGAAGAAGCTATCACAGATAAAGAGCCAGCTGCAGACTGGGCGTGGAACGACGTTGTGGGAAGGCAGGCTTGGGAAGAAGCAGGCCAGCTAGCTGGGCTTTGAAAGAAACGGCACGCTTCAGTGGGCACGGGTCTGGTGGGCAAGTGGAGTGTCCAGGACCCAGGGGACAGAGGACGGGGGAGACTTGGTGCGGGAGGGGTGCTTCAGACTCCATGAGGCTGAAGAGGCAGGCACAGTCTGAGTCTGAATTCCAGGTTGCAGCTGCCACGCCTCAGCCTACAGTATTTTCAGTGGTTTTGATTGGCAGGGGGAGTGGAGATATGCAGGATTTGGACTTCTGCAGATGGTGGACTGCGTGGAGGAGAGCAACACCAGCTGGGTGAGGTGATGGGGCTCCGAGGAGGAGGAGAGCGGGGAAGGGGAAGGGCAAGGCAGGGCTGGGTGGGTGGTGCCATCCAGGCTGCAGTACGGTGATCCTCCGTTTCCGGCTGCGTGACAAGAGAATGTGCAACGTCTCTAATGTTGAGGTAACGGGGTGAACACCCACTCACAGGGAGAGGGCCAGCCAGTGGCCTGAGGTGGCAGAGAATTTATGGAATCTGTGTGTGTATGGGTGTGTGTGGCCTGCTCTTGTCAAGCAGCATGTGGGAGGGAGACCCTTTAACCCAAGGCAGTGGAATTCTAGTCACATGAAATGAAAAACATTAGGGAAAAAGTCTGGCTTTGCCCTTTGGGGTGAAACCTAGCCCTTCAGGCTTAAAGCCCTGAAGGGAAGAGTGGAGAGACTTGGAAGTTTCCCCTGCCTGGAGGTGGGAGGAGGCCTGCAGGGGTGCAGCGAGTCACAGGCGAGGGTGCACAAGTGGCCTGCTTGGTCAGGTGGCAGTGGTGGGACAGGTCCCACGTCAGATGTTGCGCATGGACAGAAGGGTGGGTAGCATCCGTGAGGCTGAAGTGGGTAGTACTGCTGCTACAGTTTACAGTGAAGACACAGAGGCGCAGAGTTCACCCACTTGCCCAAGAGTCTCACACTCCTCGGTGAGAAAGCCCGAATCCGCCAGTAAGCACGATTTCAGGGGAGTGGTTACAGTAAAGGGTTTGGGGTAGATTCCAGACAATGTGGGGAAGGATGAGGAATTTTCTCTCTCGGTTAGACAAAGGGAGGCTGGGGCTTTTATGACCTTGTGCCAGGGAGGGGTTTGAGGGGATGTTTAGACACACCTGAGGGAGCCGATTGGGGGTCTTCCCTGAGGCGGTGGGAAGGGTGAAAGGAAATTATGTCCTGGGCTGAGTTGGAGAAGGAGGGGGAAGGAGGCCTTTCAAGGGCATCAACCATATTAGATGAGCACTATAATGACTTCAGCAATTCAGGCTAGGGCCAGAACCTATCGTAGATGAGGGTATTTGGCAGGTGAGGAGCCCTGGGAGTGGTGGACAGACATCAGGAGCCAGTGGGGACACGTGGTGACACGGGCCCTGGTGACGCCAGCAGTGAGCACTGGGCAGGCTGAAGCACCTGCTCTCCTGAGCTGGTTCACTGCCGGAGGCTTTTATTCCTCCTCTCCTCCAAGGTCCACAGGGTTTCTAAGATTTTGATTATCAACTCTTAAGCTTTTAATTGAAGTATTGATTACATTCGATGCAATGTCCGCACCTCAGGTATAATGTTTGCCTGTCAACTTTAATATATTCACTTCCCTGGGCTGGTGAGATGGCTCAGTGGTCTAAAGCGCTTGCTTAGGCAAGCTTAGGCAACTACAGGGACCGAGGTTTGATCCCTGGTACCACATGCTGTGCCAGCTTCAACCCCAAGGCAGGCTGAGCCAGCCATTAAAAAATAATAATAATAATAATATATTCACTTCCCGTTTTTTATTACCCAGAGACACATGATGTTGCTAATCAAAGCCTAGCGCTGTGACATGAAGTTAAATCTAGCTAAAAGTGAGCGTGCGTAGTGCTGTCATTAGCCGTTTACCCTGTGTGGGGCCTTCTCAGCGTCACCCCCGTGTTAGCCCCCGGGTATAGGTGAGCATCCAAGGGCGCACAGATACGAGCACTCTGGCGAGCTCAGCAGGCCCAGTTAAGGCAAGAGATGGCCAGGAGGAGTAGGGCTGTCGTTGGCCGTAGGCCTCGCAGTTTACTTTTCAAGTGTACACACTTCGGGTATAAAACGCGGTTCCCGTGGGCGAGCGGGTTAGCATCTCTCGCCTCCTGCGGCTGCTTTCCTCCCTGTATTTATGTGTGCCACGAACTGCGGTCTTAAAAGTCCTCCGTGCGATGCGCTGGTAACTACGGTCTTGGGGTTTACGCTGGGTTTCTAGATGTGCTCCTCTGACATGACCTGCAGCTCTGTATCCTCTGACCCAAATCTCCACACACCCTGCCCACCCATCGCAACTCTTCTATTCATTTTGTGCACTCTACTTTTTAAAAAAAAGTTCTACGTGTAAGCGAATCATGCAGCATTTCTTTTGTCTCTGGCTTCTGTCACTCACCGAGTGTGACCTCCAGTTTCACCCATTTTGTGGTGGTTGGTAAGACCTTTTGGAAGGAGGTGTCGCAGTCCGTGTGCAAGCGTGTCAGTGTCTTCGTCCGCGTGTGCATTGTGGTGGTTCCTTACGCCTGCCGCTGTGAGCAGTGCTGCAGTGAGGCGGCGACTTCATTTCCCCTGGACCTGTGCCCTGCTGAGGGGTTCTTAGGTCACATGGCAGAATGGCAGATCTATTTTTAAATCCGCTAGAAATTTCAGCTTACATTTCCAACAAAACATAAAAAGATCCTCTTGCCAACGCTTTCGTCTCTTGAGTTTTTGATAATAGCCATCTCCCAGGTGTGAAGTGGTGCCTCGTGGTTTTGGTTTATATCCCTGATGGGGAGTGACACAGGCACTTGCATGCCTTTGTTGGAGAAAGGCCCTGTTATCATGTTCTTAAAACTGCCTGCCTTGGCTGGGCGTGGTGGCGCACACCTATAATCCCTGTACTTGGGAGGCGAAGGCAGGAGGATTGATGTGAGTTCGAGACCAGTGTGGGCTACAACAGTGAGCTCAAGACCAGCCTGAGCTGCATAGTGAGACCCTGTCTCAAAAGGACAAATAAAAACAACCCAAAACTGCCTACTTTGTTAGGGTCGATTCTCGGGTTAAGCGTGGAGAGGTGTGATCTCTTCAGCTCTTCATAATAAAGAATCAGTAACAATTCATAACAACCTCTTAAATTCGCTTATGTGAGTGGAGGTGTGGAGATGCCCAGGTGACACTCTGCTCTCTTCTAGCTCAGGTCTGCACCGGGTAGCGTCTCTAAGCAGCGCTTCCCGTGCTCTGGCAGGTAAACTTGCAGGCTTGGCCGTCAGAGAGCTGGGCCGGGCAGGGCCGCAAAGGGAGGCGGCCCAGCGATGCCGCTGCTTTGAAGCTGGAGAGTGACGTGGTGACTGCCTCCCAAGCCTGCCTTTTCCTTTTTCTGAGATGGGGTCTTGTTGTGTAGTTCAGGCTGCCCTGGAGCTCACCAGTCCAAATTGAATGGCAGCCCTGTGTGCGCCCCATGTAGAGATGTGTGCTGGGAACCCAGTGGGGGGCGGGGGGGTGAAGATGAGGCGGAGCAGCCGCGACTCGAGAACACCGGAGCTGCTGCTGCCTGGGAGCGTGTGCTGCTGTCTGGTTTACCTGTGTACTATGTTTAAACTTTCCCCTGAGAATTTTTAAAACAGGGTGGAGATGTAGTTCAGGGGTAGAGTAACAGCCAGGAGTACTGTGTAGCATGCACAAGTCCGTGGGCCCAGGAGCTGGCCCCAAGGCTACCAGGGAGAATTTAGCTGCATTTGCCCAAGATTCTTCTTTTCTGGTAAGCAAAAGGGATTTCATTACAAGGAACTAAGGACCTATCAGTGTGGTACTGGTACTCAGGCTCCAGGCTGAATCTTCCAGAATGATCATCCGCAGGGCACCATGACTGTGGCCTGCTGGGGTGAACTGCTCCTGGTGAGGCCTCTGGGGAGACAGCACCCGTCTCAGCGCCTGCTCTGGGGGGCACCCCATGTCCTGACCTGGTGAGCGAGGGGAACCGCAGCTGCGCTTACGGAGCTGGGCCAGCAAAGGGGGTGACCATGGCCACCTGCTGCTGTGCTCACGCAGTGAGCCCTGAGCCATCTCCAGAAGCCTGGCTGCAGGTGTATACCTTTCTACTCCTTGTGAGTGGGCTAACAAGAAGCGGGAAGCAATCTCGAGCCAGCCAGTCCACCACACTGTACGAACCACTAGTAACGAGCATGGTTCCTTCTACAAGTGATGTCTCCCCCACCACAACCTAATAACGCCTGTTCCCCCCAGCCCAGGTGTGTGTGTCCGTGTCTGTCTGTCTGTCTCTGTCTCTCCCTCTCTCTCTAGCACTTGAGGTGCTACTGGAGGTTGAACCCGGGAACATGCTAGGCAGGTGGTCTCACTGTTCTACCATGAGCTGTAGCTAAGCTGCCTAGCCTGGCCTTGAACTTGTGATCCTCCCACCCCACCTCCTGAGCAGCTGGGGTTGCAGGCGTGTGGCCCTGCACCTGGCCAACCTTACCTATGTTCAGGTCCTGTCAGAAAACCTTACCAGCTTCCCTCAGGTTTTATCTATTTTTTTCTATCTCCTTTCTTTGCATCGTGTGTGTGTGTGTGTGTGTGTGTGTGTGTGTGTGTGTAACATGTCTCTGTGTGTCTCTGGAATCGTCCTGGACTTGAGCCACTTGTGCAGTTTGATCGCGAGTGTACAAAATGCTTTGTGCTGCGTGCCACTGTGTGAGGTGACCTCAGCTGCTGGAACGGGCTCTTGGGGACGCAAAGCCGACAGGTTTCTGTGTATCCCTTTGATCTCTGACACATAACTGGGCGCAGAGCAGAGCGTAGGCCCGTGGCCTTGCGCGGGTGCAGCTGTAGAGCGCCCCGTCCTGCAGGAGCCAGTGCGCTGAAGCACTCCCGAAGTTGTGGTAAGGATCGCAGGTGCTCCGTGCTGAGCAAACTGTAATTTGTAACCTGTCGTAAGAGGTAAGAGCTGGGAGGCAGTACTTGTGGTTCCCATAAAGATCTTCAGATAGTGGCTACCGTCTGCCCCTTAATTAACTGGGAGCCTGATGACTGCGTGGAGCTTGCGCTGAAACCGTAACCCCTTGTTCCTTAAACTCACCACGTGCTTCCTGCTTCTGCTGTTGGCCACGCGCTCCTCAGACTCAGACGTTTCCGGCGCTGGTTCCCTTTGCTCGTCGGCGTCCTGCTACCCCGTGGCCGGCACGGGCTCCAGGCCAAGCTCTGGGAGCACAGGCTGTGTTTACCGACAGGGAGCAGGGTAGAGTGTGGCGTCCTGCGTGAGAAAGTATGTTAACCCAGAGCTCGGGTACGGCTTTTGCTTTTGCAAGGCATATGTATTTTTTATTCATGCTGTTCCATATTACAGGTACTCATTGAGATTGTACGCGGCCGCGTATCTGTGTGCGTAGAAAACCCCCAGAAGGCCGAGCAGCGGCGCCTCCACCGTGGATCCCTGCCTGCCCAGAGAGCAGGTAACTCTGCCTTTGTTGGCTCCATTTGCAAAACTGTGTTTCCTACAGAAACCTGTATTACTTATTTAGAGGGAACCAATTTTTTTTTTTTAATGAAAACTGTTCTTTAAGATTATTACAGTATAATACTCCATGAAAGAAAGTAGCTTAATCTAGTATTCCCAAAGTTTAATTAGAAAAAGAGAGTCGGGTAGAGACAGAAAGTGAAAAGGAAACAAAGGGACAAAAAGGAAAGAAAAAGAGGAGGGAGGACATCCATTAATATCTAACAGTGGGCCATTGCTGGGTGGTGATACTTCTTTTACAATGTTTGTTTTAAGGTTTTACAGTGAGCCTATGTTTGCTCTTAGAACAAAGAAAAAAAATGGCTTCAAGGTCTGATTCAATGTAATTTTTTTCATGAGGCTGTCTCTGAATTTGATTACTTTTTTTTTTTTTTTTGGAGGCAGATTCTTGCTGTGTAGTTCAGGCTGAGCTTGAACTCCCAGAGATCCTCTTGCCTCTGCCTCTGGAGCGCGGGGAGAGCGGGCGCACACTGCCACGCCAGCCTGAATTTGGCTTTTCCCCAGCTTTCTGAGTCCTGTAACACTCAGTAGATACACGATGAATTGAAATGGGATTTTCAAGTGTAGCCTCCGCCTCGGCGATGGCTGACCTTGTTCATTTCCCCTTTCATCTCCCAGTTTTCACTTTTAAGAACAAGTTAAGAGTTCAGAAAAGCTATTTTATAGCAATAACTGTGCCTTCCATGTGTGGAGCTGAGACCGTCCTTGGTCAGCAGCCGGGATGTCTGCATCCTGTCGGTGGCCTGAGAGTGAGTCTCACGGGGGCGTTGGTGCCGGGAGACTCAGCAGCCCTCCCATGCAGCCCAGTGGGATGGCACTCACCGCAGGGGCCGGGAGGGGGCTGGGCCCCGACTGCATTTCAGCCTTTGGCTGGAAACCCCGCCTGGGAGGCCAGGCCTCTGTGCCAAGCCCTGCAGGCAGGCGGAGCCCAGCCGTCTTGGGCCCTGTAGTCCTGGCTCACCCGGCCTCAGCCTAGGAAGGCTTGGTGCAGACCTCCCTGCCCTGACTTCAGAAGGGGTCCGCCTGAGGTGTTGGGTGTGTCTGTGTTGTGGCCATGCCAAAGGATCCTGAAGCCAAGGGAGGTCTCGAGCTGGAGGGGCGATGGTGTGAAAGGAAAAAACACGACGTGGTCTGACTGTGGAGGGAGAAGAGGCCGAGCGGCGTCCCTCGAGGCGCTCTCGTTACCACTGTGTGGTACCCCAGGATGCCCGCGAAGGCTGCGTGTAGTTCCGTCTCTTCACTGAGTCAGAGGCAGGGCGCTCCGCTCCATCCCAGGTCCCTACGCCTCGCTGACAGCATCTGGTGAGGAGGCTCCCCTGTGTGTGTCGGCGTGGCTTTTCAAGTGGCCTTTGCCCCCCTGACCACCTTCCTTTGAACACCATGGTGCTGTTCCCCCAAAACTCCTCTTCCCTCTAGTCACTTGTGATCTCAGCAGTGGAGAGCACAGTAATCCACGTGGGAGAAAACGGGAACTCTGATGAGGAAATGCAGTCACAGGTGGATTAACCAAAATCCCCCGAGTATGAGTTTTTAATTCCCTAATTCCCTGACATGGAGTGATTTCATTGAAGAGATTGATTTAATCTCTTGCAATTGGTGGATAAACTATCTGCTCAGTTTCAAAGCAAAATTTGTCCACTGCCCGGTCGACTGTCAGGCTGGGCAGTTGATCCCTTGGTGACGCCATTTATGTAGGATTTGTGGTTTTCTTACCATGGAATAGCTACAGTGAGGCGCTTCTGGGTCGCTGCAGTCTGTACGCAGCTGTGCGTGCGCTCCGGCCTGACACGCTAACGGCACGGAATCCCTCAAGCAGCCTTTCGTAAGAGTTCGATACTGTCTGCTGCCCGGGCAGGGCTCCTGTGAGCATAAGCTCGTGGGACATGACTCATACTACAGTTAAAGCTGGAAGGAAGATTTTGAAAGGCACAGCACAATTTAGAGATGAGCTTCTCTAGTTTTATGTACAAAGACTGCTTTCATGCGGCTAGTGGTGAAATGTGAAAGTAAATTATTTGTTTACTCGGACTAGTTCATTTTAATCAGGGTTTGATTATTTCTCATCTGGTTCTGTTTCAGGGACATCAAGCATCGATTCTGGCTGCTCCGTGCTTCTAAATACACTCAGAACAGGAGAAATCGGGACTGGTTTCGGGCTGCGCATACTTTCTAAACATGATGCATTTCAAGAGTGGGCTCGAGTTAACTGAATTGCAGAACATGACAGTGCCCGAGGACGATAACGTTAGCAATGACTCCAACGATTTCCCCGAGGTGGAAAATGGGCAAATAAACAGGTGAGTGTTTTTCCACTAACACTTTGTATCCAGTGAAAGAAATAGCTCTAAAATGTATTCTGGTTCCCATTATTCTCGTGAATTATTCATTACTAAAGTTATGCTTCATCTGAACGTGCGATTTGAATCTCCAAGGTGACATCTGTTGGGCACGGTGTACCGTAGCAGACGAAGCAAGCAGGGAAGTAATTCATCTTTCCAAATCTTTGAACTGAGTCTAATAAAAACGTGCAAATGCGTTAGACCCCAACCAGCATAAACTTTTCACAAGCTCTGCACTTACGAATTAGACACAGCGTTCAAGTTCCAGTGCAGCTCGCATCTGAATGTGTGCTGTGGTCACAGGGGTGCGTTTTAACCAAGAAATGGTCGAGGTCGAGTTTGCCAATAATCCAGTATTAAAACCACAAACAGATTCCTTGTCGTTGGAAGCAGCCCTTCATGGTGTGGATTCTAAGTCACGGCAGTTGTGTTGAGCTGGCTGTGCGAGTGACGGCAGCAGGAAAATAGCCCACGAGAAAGCGGGGAAAGGAGAGGGTAGGCAGAGTAGGGAGGGCGTGGCTGGGTGGGTCCTGGCACTGGGGTGGAGGCAGGCGGGGCAGGGCCAGCGAGTCCGCCAGCCTGGGCCCTGTGGTGAGAGCCTGTTACAAAGGAAAAAAAAAACAAAACAAAACAACAGAAGGTAGCAAAGGGAGGGAGGGAGGGAGGACGGAAGCAAGAAAGGAAAGAAGAGGGGCTGGCTTGGGGCGCTGGCCACTGGGCACAACTTGGGAGGTGTCCTCTTGACACTTGGGGCTGTTTCCAGCGCTGCAAGAGCAGAGCCCGACGAGTTTCTTTCAGTTATTTGGGGCATGCTCTGACTTGGCAGCTTTCAGCTGGCTTATGTGGCTGTTGAGCGGGAAGCTCTGCTTGGGAGGAGACAGTGGGGTCTCCAGGGCTATTGGGTAAACACTAGTGGTGCCCCCCACACAGCAGAGGAGACAGGAGAGAGAGCCAGCAGAATGGGGAGAAATTTCTGCCAGCTCCTCCTGGCGGAGGATCAATATCTCAAATATATAAAGAACTAAAAACAAAAAGCCCCTGAAAAGACCTTATCAAAAACTAGCAAGTTGAAATGACGAGGTATTTCTCTGAAGAACTGAAAAAATGTTAGGTATCTTTTAGAGAAATGCAAATCAGAGCAACACCAAGGTTCCATCTTACCTCAGCGAGTAGCAGGCTGTGGGCAGCAGAGCCTGCCTGCCCGGTTGGCCTAGCACACCTGCACCACCACCATGGAGACGGTGGAGCGCCCCAAGAGTCTAAAGACAGAAAGCGCTGCCTGTCCTGGGTACCTTCCTGAGAGAGCTAGGGTGGCGCGCACCTGTCATCGCAGTGCTCGGGAGGCTGAAAATGGGAGGATCGCTGCGAGTCCAGGCTGGGTAGTGAGGCCCTGTAGACCCTGTGCCAAATGCATAAAAAAGAGCTGGAGTTGTCGTGCCATGGCGACCCACAGCTCACGGCGGCTAAATCCCAGGAGGGTCAGCACGAGAGTCGTCAGGTAGATGGATGAGGAAATGTGGTGTTTTTACACAGTCCAGTACTACTCAGTCACAAGGAACGGTAAATAGGAGACGTTCGTAGGAGGGTGAGTCGTGAGCACGTAATGCTGAGTGAGTCAAGGCAGTGACAAAACATGAGATGCCATGTGATTTCTCTAACCCAGAGGCCCAAAATACAAAGAATCGAAAAAAAAAAAAAAAAGCCTCATTAATAAATGGAGAGATAGGGGCCGGCGAGATGGTTCAGTGGTCTAAAGCACCTGCTTAGGAAGCTCAGGCAACTGCAGGGACTGCGGTTCGATCCCGGCACCACATGCTGTGCCAGCCCCACCTCCAGGGCAGGCTGAGCCAGCCACGAAATAAATAAAGAAACAAACACAACAAGCAAACAAATAAATAAATAAATAAAATTTAAATAAAATAAAATAAATAAATGGAGAGATAAGTTGTGGAAAGGAGAAGGCGTGGGGGAGGGGGAGAAGGGGTAGAAATGGCCACGATGTGACCCGTATCTGTGTCAGGCCCACCCCGAGCTCTGTGCCACACGCTGCCGTGGCCTGGGAGGGCTGGCAGGAGACGGGCGGACAGGATGAGAGCAAGCGTCCACGCGGCAGCCGTGTCTGCAGCGGCTGTTTCTGGCAGGGTCTGCTCCACGTGGGCACAGCGTCTGACCGAGAGCCCTGCCATTGTCCGGTGCGCTCGGAGGTCACTGACCTCGGTGTCGTGCACATGCTGCTGCTGGGCTAGGTCTTCTTCCACCGGGTTTCGTGGAGGGCAGGTGTGCTGGGTCTGTCTAGGTCTTCGTGCGTGGACTACAGTGCTTGGAGTGGTTGAGAGCCAGGTCTTCCCGGGGCCCTGCCGCAGTGCTTGGTGCCCCTGCAGGGTGCTGTGGTCATGCTGACTGGCAGGGACAAGTGGGACGTTGTGGTTCAGTCACGGCACAATCTGGCGGGCCTTCAGATGAGTCACCTACAACAGAATGCAGACCCAAGGGTTAGAAGCTGCACCTGCCGAGGCTGACAACTACAGGAGGTGGACGAGCCTCATCCGCCCCAGACTCGGCCTCTCCTTGTGGCATTCGGGCCGCTGTTGCCAACGCCGTGTGCAGTGTTGTCTTGTCCCTCCCTGACTGATATACCTCACGGATACTGCTTTGTTTCTGGCTCTGGGACAGTAAAATTAAAAGGCACACAGGACAGCATGAAGCTAATAAAGGTACACACACACAAAGAATGATAGCAATAAAGGTAGCACATACCAGGAAAGCTCCCTGCCGATTTTGCTGATGCCCCCCCCCCCCACACCATCTGCAGCTCTCTCCCGTTTGTGGGGCAAGGCAGGCTCAGCTCCCCATAGAGTGAGCTTGGAAGGTGACAGCAATGCTCCTGAGGGGGCTGGAGACACTTAAAGAGCAGTGTCGGTCTCCTGTCCCCCGGCATCCATAACTCCTGGAAATTCCCCAACAGATACAATGAAAATCATTTTTTCGGTTCAGTTAAAACAGAGTAGAATCATTTGGCCATTGAGATACCCATCATTGGGCTGGGCCTGCTAGTGTGTGGATATAATTTCATTGCTCTGGGAGGTTGAGGCAGGGGATCACAAGTTCAAACCCAGCCTGAGCAACTTAGCAAGACCCTGTCTTAAAATAAAAAATCAAAAGGGCTGGCAGCATAGCTCAGGGTGATGGCCCTGGGTTCCATTCCACTTTGGCCAAAACCCAAAGCTGTTATTCCAGTTCAGTTGTTTCATTTCATGACCTGATCTGGGATTCCAGCCCTAGAAATCTGTACCTGGAGCTAACACTGAGCCTCTCCCTCCCCGTCCGCCTGTGGTCTGGACGCGGACTGTTGGCTCAGCCTGCTGTAACTCCCGCTCGGCCGCCTCTCCTGGCCTGTGCGCGTGAGTGCCGCTCCGGGCGCTCAGCCGTGCGTGTGAAGCACGCTCAGCAGACAGCCTTGGTGAGACGCGGATGTGAGCTCAGCAGGACTGGGCGGGGTCTGCCGTCACAGCTCCGGCTACCTTGCGCGGGGTGTCTGCCTGCTGGTCTCGGCACTTGGAGTGGCTGGCCCTGGACTGTTCAGAGCTCCTGAGCGAGGGGCGGCTGTAGCCCTTCGTCTCCCCCGTACCTCTCCTAGACCTGGGCAGAGCGGACGTTCTAAATGGCTTGTTGAGTGGCGAGACAGTGGGCTCCGTGGCTTGGGATTGCGCTTACATTGGGCCCATGGAACACAGGGCGGGCCTGCACACTGGGTTAGGGACCACTAAGCAAGGCCCTTTTAAAATGCGTTGTGCTGTGCTGTGCTGTGCTGTGAGGCAGGATGTTGCTACGTGGCTGAGTTACCCGGGCTGGACTGGCATTTGTGAGCTTCCTGTCGTAGCTTCTTGGGTGCTGGGGTTGTAGGATATAATACCTGGTTTAAACTTTTATCACTTTAGAAGACCCTTCAGAAATTACCCCTTCTTGCCAGGCGTGGTGGTGCACGCCTGTAATCCCAGCACTCGGGAGGCTGAGGCTGGAGGGTCCCCACCAGTTTGAGGCCGACCTGGACTACATAGTGAGCTTAAAGACAGCCTGAATTACTGAGTTTGACGTCTCAAAAAGAAAAAGTTATCCCTTTTTACCTTTCAATGTTTTCTGTGCTTTATGGAAGATTTCATAACTTCTTGATGTTTAATTTTCATGTCAGAAAGTTTCTTCTTCTGTGATCCTGGTTAAAGTTAGTCTTTTTCTTCCTGTGTTCAGTGGAGTTTGTCAAATGAAGCTCAGTGCTCCCCTCCCCCTCCCCTCCCCCGCCCCCCTCCCCTGACCTCCCCCTGGCCTCCCCCTCCCCCTCCCCTCCCCTGCATCT
>PVKN010000486.1:0-27874 GCA_004027915.1 Capromys pilorides | reverse complement strand
AATCTAGTAAGAACCTGATCAGTAGAGATTAAAATCAGAAGATTATCTTTCTGTTGTATGAGCCATGCTTAACGAAGTTCTTGCTGATTTATTTTTAGTTTGAAATTGTGGCTTTACGTGGCTTCTTCACACTGCAGTGGAACACCTACGTCCTTTTTAAAATGTGTTCTGCTGGGGGCCCACAAGTCACCCATTGTAGGGCTTGGTGCTGTTTTATTCAGAGGAGCTGCCTCCTGGGGGCGGATCACACGGTGCCTTATGGGTGCGCAGAGACCCACCGAGAACTTAAACAATGCTTTCCTCATCCTGAGAGACATGTCAGAGATGCCTTGTCAAGTGGGACACAAAAAAGTCAACGAAAGAAAATTCCATTGCCAGAGGTCAGTGCTTTTTAACAAGCAGTGGCACTTTTTAAATGGTAAGATAACAGAAACTCGAGATAACCTGCTTGAACTGCTTACTTTGAATGGAAATTTCCATTATAGAAAGTTTAAAGAAGCAATCAAGCTATGTAATATACTGGTGCACGTGTACCTATGATGAATGTGATTATTATGTATATCTGAAATGTATCAATAATCTTAATTAGTTTTTTAAAAGATTGGTTTTATCTTTTTTCTTTTGAATTTATAGGAATACAAAACTAAAAATTGAAGGGTAAGGGCTGGGGAGATAGCTCAGTAGAATAAGCACTTGCCTGTCAAGCACAAGGTCCTGGGTTCAGTCCCTGGTGCCACAAGAATGAATGAAGGAAGGAGCAGAGGTTGAAACACCAGAAAGAGCGTAGAGTCCCTTTACGTTCTCCCTTCTTAGCGAGCCAAATTTCCCTGCAGCCTGAGCTACGTTCTGATTCCTACACAGAAGATAGAAGTTGTGTTATTTCGACTGAATGACACGGAGGCTGCACATGTAGATCTGGGATGCCTACACCAGACTTGCTGTGGACCCTCCCCTGGCGTTAGGGCTCCTCTCTGCCGCTAATGTGCAGTGAGGGAGCCTCAGATCAGGGCCTCCCTGCATGGCCACTGTGGGCCAGGAAGTGGTTGGTGACACCGTGTGGCCCAGGGGAGGTAGGAGTAAAAGCCGGGGCCAGAGGGGTCAGGTAACAGGTAAGCGCCAGGACGCTCTGGTAGGTGAGAGCTTGGCCTGGCCAGGGGGCCCTGGGCATAGCTATGCACTCCTGTGCTCCTGCAGTCCCAGCACTCCTTGGATGAGGCAGGAGGATCACAGGTTGGAACCCAGTCTGGGTCGCTTAGTGACACAGGAAGACACTGGCTCAAAATTGGATAAAAAGTTAAAATGGAGCTTCAGAATGTGGCCCAGGTTGTGCAGAGGCCCTGGGTTCAATCCCCAGTACCAGGAAAAAAGGAAATGCTGAACTGGCAGGAGGGATGCACGGGCAGGGTTGGACCCGGCCTTCTCCGGGGAAGCTGGCTTAGGTCTGTGTCCTTGAATGCCCTGTTCTGGTCTCAGAACCTCCACCTACTCCTGGCAGGTCTCGGGGAGCCGAGGTCGGAGCAGAGGCAACCCACATGCAGCAGTGCCGGGTGTGGAGCTCATCCTTGAGGCCAGCTCAGTGGGGCGGCAGGGGCAGGGCGGGGGCTGTCTCTGAGGTCTTGCTGCTGCAGAAAGCGGACCGGAGGGAACAGAGCCCAGCGGCCCTGACCTCCAAGCAGGGCGGCCTTCTTCACTGCACCGTGTCCGCTCGTGGCACAGGCCCGGTCCCTTGCTTCTCTGTGCTCCAGTCCCCTGCCGCCAGGTGGCCGGGGCCGCCAGGCCTGGACCTGGAGTCACTGCCACAGGTGGTGCGTTAGTGCTTTGTTCGATTTATTTGAAAATCGAGCTTCTCCCTTAGTGTACAAACAAGGGAAACACTCTTTGGAAAACAAGTCTTCGAGGCAGCAAACAGGATACCTGTGGGAAAGCTGGGTGGACCGGGTCTCTCACATGCAGGCTCCGAGTCCGTTTCGTTTCAGAGAGCCCAGCACCCATGTGGGCTTGCGGTGCGGGTGCACAAGGAGGGGTTGGGAAGATCCACAATGAAGGGCAAAACAAGGGCCAAACCCCTGTTAGCCAAACCCTCAAGCTGCTAGAGTTGGTCTCCAGAGAGCTCTTGCTAAGAACAGGCAATGCTATTGCTCTATTTTATGCCTTAGTTTTTTTGCACCTAACACTGGTTTCAAAAATTCCTCGCCTCATCTTGGTTTTGCGTAGCCCAGCATTCCTGTCGTGCGTAGCCAGGGTGGGTGAGTGAGCACCTGCGTTTCAGGGAGCTTAGCTTATGCCGAGCGGCGGTCTCAGAGCAAGGGACAGACACACACACACACGCACACACACACACACACACACGATCACCCTGCTATAACAGGCCTGTATCAGTGGCCTCACGGCTAGGAGAGAGACCAGGGCGTGAGCCCACCGTGTTCACAAGGCCCAGCTGCTGGGGTCTCTGATGCCCCGTGCTCCACAGAGAGTGCCAGGGCACAGCTGTTCTGGTGGCCGCTGAGGCTGCCAGTGCCAGAGGACACGGCGCCTGTGCTCCACGGCCTTCCCTGAGACAGCGCTGGCTCTGACGAGCCGCAGCAGACGGACCCCTGTGCCGAGGGCCCAGCCGAGCTGATGCCTCTGGAGCGTGAGTCCTGAGTTTCCTGTCAGCCTTCACCTGGAATCGAAGAGCCTCCCAGGTCCTGGCTGCTTCCCCCAGGGACAGAGTCATAGCTCCTAACGGGTTAAACTTGGAGTAATCTTGAGAAACAGTGGACAGACAGGAGAGAGAACGCACGTGGAAAGCTTCAGGTGTTTCCACTGGAGGGACTTGCTGTGTGCCTCACTGGCACTGTAAGTGTTTGTCTGTGGGTGACTTGCTGAGCTGCCCTCGGTGGGCTGGCTCAGAGCTGGCACATGGAGTTTTCTCCAGCTTTTAGAAAATAAAAGCTGAGAGCAACCCTGAGAGCCATGGGTCTTAGATAAAAGTCACAAATAGACGTGGCAGTGTGGTTCCTCAGTGGCACAAGAGTAACTGAGTGCAGGCAGAGGTTTGTCCCTGGCCCCTGTATTCCCAGTAACATGTTTCCTGGGCCAGTCTTAACCAGCCATGTCCCTTTTGAATGTTTCTTAACCAGCCACGCTTTTGTTCCAAGGTGCCACTAGTCCTGCTCACCCTAGACGTGGCCAGTGTGATCCGTGCCCGTGGCGTGTCTGGTACCGTGCGGGGCGCTGTGTGCAGCGCTGCAGGGTGGTTCTAGGCCTCAGAGTTGAAGGATGCGCTGCCCAAGCAGCAGGGAGCCGACCCAGGTCACCTGTGCTCCCCGCGTCTGCTCCATGCACTCTTTGAGCCATTCAGGAGCTCGGCGAGCACATCGGCTGAGCTGTCTGGACACAGAAAAGGGCATCCTGTTGTTAAAAGTTGGTCCATTACAGCGAGTAACTGAGGGAGCAGCGTCCCGCTTTGAAAAATAGGGCATCCTTTCAGCTACAAATACACAGTGTCTTGGTTGTTTTTCTCTCTTTGCTGAAACAAAATACTCGATGCTAGAAATTAAGGAAAGAAAGGTTTGTTTAGCTCACAGTCTGTGAACGTTTCAGCCGTCACAAGCTGACTCCAAGGCACAGTGGCAGAAGGGAGGAGCAGCGAGGAGCCGACGTCTCTCCCCTATGTTGCCTTCAGGCTGCCCCCCCAGGGCGGGCACAGCACTCACACCCCTAAGGCCGGCGTCGGCCCGTGATGGGGTCACAGACTCTAGAAGCCACCCCATGACTGCATGCGGCTCTGGGGGACACCTAGACCGAGCGTGTCACTCACCTGCTCTTAGAGTTGCCCTGGAGCCTGTAATAGCATCCCCGTTGACTACATTGGCAGTGGTCTGCCTGTGTCTCGTGGGTATTCTCAAGGAGATCTGAGGCCATCTGCGGCGGGAGGGGGTCGCCGTGCTGCTGTTTATTTGAAGCCTCTTTCACGTGAGTCATTTGAGAGGCTGCCAGTTTGCAGTAAGTCGCCTGGCACCCTTACGAGACCATGCCTGAAGCTGACGCCTGAGCTGTCCCGCAGTGAAGCCAAGGACGTCTACACCCCCGGCTGACTGGGACAAGCTCAACACTGCAGAGCTTTGTAGAGTGCTGCCTGCCGTGCTCCTCTTCCTGAAGAAAAGGGGTCTCCTACCGGTCAGCAGGACTGCGCCGTCTCTGCGCTGCCCCAGTACCTGCGTGTGTGTTCTCCACAGAAGCCGACCCTCTCATGGAGCCCGTCGGGGAGTTATGCCAGTCATGATTTCCACTAAGATAGTAAACTTTAACAAGTCCAGTTTGGGTCGTTTTCAATGTATTAATGACAAGTTCACTATGATTAGACTTCACCATAACCACACCACTGAGTTTCCAGACCTGGAAGGATCAAAACCCTCGCTAACGTGTCCTAGCGGTACATAGAGCGCCTTGTCCTGGTGCGGACCTCGGCCTGGCAAAAGCTCGGCGTGTTTTAAGTGGAGAGCTCTGGGCACTCAGGCCCTCACGCTACTCGCTGTCGCTGAGGCGGTCTCCGGCCCTCCAGTCCAGCGGGAGAGGGTTGCCTGGGCTCGTGGGTCAGGCCACGGTCAGCTGGCACGAAGGAGCAGCAGCATAGTAGACGAGCGAGGGGGCGAGGAGGCAGGGGCCCGCGGGGAGACACACCTGCTCTGCCTCTGGTGACCACCTGTGCGAGCCCCGTGTCCTTAGGCTCCCCCAGCCCTGCCCTTAAGTGCGTCAGAATTTGAGGGACTACCCTAGAGCTAAAGCGTGAAAGCCACAAAGCTGTGGCATGGCCCTGAGTACACTGGACACTCTTAAGTGTTCCGAATGATCATTTCCGTGTACTTGTAGGTGGCTTGTGGCATTTGGCCCGCCTAGCTCTTCCCCGCCCTAACTCGAGTCCCGCTCCCCTCGGAGGGAGACAGGACTGCGCACCGGCTGTTGCTCTGTGTGCTGGATGCCGCAGTGGTGGTTTATACGTGCTCTTGTGTTCATGTATTTAGTTAGATTCGGGGTCTCCCTGTGTAGTCCAGGCTGGCCTTGAACTTGCTCTGTAGCCCAAAGTGGCCTCGAACTTGAGGCGATCCTTCTGCCTCAGCCTCCCAAGAGTTGGGATTACAGGTGTGCGCTAACACACCCAGCCACCTGCTCTGAGGTCTCCCAAGAAGACTGAGACCGTGTTACTCCCATTTCACAGAGGAATTCGAGACCTAGTGAGGATTAGGATTTCAACTGAGATTATGAATTCTTATGTTTTCTTACAGTTATAGCTTTGGTCCTGAGGGTGGGCCACATGCGCACCCTCCCCCACCTGAAGTCCTGTGTGGATTCCTGTAGCCCGCTGTAGGCATTGCCCATGAGGGACCCCCATGACGCCCTCATCCTCTGTCCCCACGTGCTACTGGCATGTGGCAGGTGCTGAGGGAGTGTTTCATGTCAAAGCTCGTTTTCTGTTTTGTAAGGGCAGGGGATTCCTGTGCAGTACCTTGGTGTCTTAAGAATGTGCTTTGGGATGAACCTGGCCTCTGGGGTTCTTTAAACTAGCACATTTATAATGGTCTTGGCGGTACCTAATGTTGCACTTCGATAAGAATGTGCGTTAAAGTTAACTTACATTGTGTGTACATATGTATACATATATATATATGTATAAATATATATGTATGTGTGTGTGTATATATATATATATATATATATATGGTGTGTTACTGAAAACACATAGCTCTTTTTGGTGTAGGGTTGTCTTTCGTTTCACGTCAAGATGAGCACCTATTATTGGCAGGTTTTTGTACTGGGTAGAATATATGAGGGATATAAAAATGGAGCTCTTGGGTCGGCCAGATAGCTCGGTGGATTAAAGCGCCTGCTGGGGTGGGGGTGGGGCGATCCCCTAGCCTTCTGTGCTGGCCCCGCCCCTGGGGCATGCTGAGACCTGAATGAGACTGGGCATGGTGGCATAGCCTATAATCCCAGCGCTTGGGAGGCTGTAAATGGGAGGATCCCTGTGAGTCCAGTCTTTGTAGTGAGACCCTGTAGCTCCTGCACTAAATACGAAAAGAGAGAGAAGCTCTTAGAGTTTATTTGGTAAAACAAGAATAACGCAACTGATACTGCCCATCCCCCCCCCCCCCCAAAAAAGATGGGAAAGGTATTGAATAGGGCTATCAATTCTTTTTTTTTGTTTTTTTTTTTTTTGCGGAAAGTGGGACTGAACTCAAGCCCTTGCGCTTGCCATGGGCTGTCAATTCTTACACAAACCAATTCGTAACTCTTGATGGGCAGTATGTTGTGGTGAGTAGTAAATCATTTCGACTTTTATTGGTACCAGCACTTGAACTGAGGACCTTGGCTTGCCAGGCAGGTGTTTATGCCACTGAGCCACATCCCGGCCCCAAATCATTTAGTCTTGATGTGAAGCTTTAAATCATTATCGTGAGGCTAAGTGTGTTCGTTGTGCATGTCTTTACAGCAAGTTTATTTCTGATCGTGAAAGCAGGAGAAGTCTCACAAACAGCCATTTGGAGAAGAAGAAATGCGATGAATATGTAAGTATCACTGAAGTAAGTGTGCTGATCTCTTTTTTATTTGTGCTGGGACTCGAACTCCCAGCCTCATGTTGGCCAGGCAGGCACTATGCCACTGAGCTATATCCCTAGCCCAGGGTGCTTATATTTTTAACCACGTAAATTAGGGCAGATGTTTTTAGCTTCTGTAGTTTAGCACTGAAAGCATAACTAGAGCCTATGTATTTTTCTCCTGAAAGCTATTTAAAAAAAAATAGTAACTAGACTACTGAGGAAGAATGTCTTGAAATAAATTTCCGTGGTGGCTCCCACGGAGCTTTGAAGGCTGTGCTGGTGAGCGCTCCTGGAGACTGCCTGGCTCACCGCGTGCTGTGTCTTTGTTCAGATTCCGGGAACGACCTCGCTGGGCATGTCCGTCTTTAACCTGAGCAACGCCATCATGGGCAGTGGGATTTTAGGACTCGCTTTTGCCCTGGCCAACACTGGAATCCTCCTGTTTCTGTGAGTGTTGACTGTTTCCACTTTAGAACTGTTTTCTGTGGGCTTCTATTAGGACATAGAAAACATTAAGAATGTTTCTAAATGGTTGGGTCTTTTTAGTTAACTGGGGTAAGTAGCTGCTATGCATTTTCACATTTATTGTTTGAATACAATGAATGCTTACAAGAGAGTGTCAAGAGGAAAAAGTTATGAATCAAAAATACTGGAGTATTTTTCAAATTTAAAACATTCAAAAGTAACTTTCTAAAGTACTTTCTATTTTTATATTTTTGGGCTATTTGCTGTCAGTTTAAGTCTCAACTAAGTGATCCAAAAAATAAAGAGTCATTTAACCCGATTGGTCACCACTTTGCTCCCTGGACCTCTGTGGGGGGCGAGAGCTGTGTGCAGGCGTGTTGGTCATACACACTTTAGAAAAGAGAAGCTCTCACGGGCCGGCTTGGCAGGTAGCCCAGCGCACCAAAGCGCCTGCGATCCCGGCGCTTGGGGGGCTGAAAACAGGAGGATCCCTGCGAGTCCAGTCTGCATAGTGAGACCCCTCAGAGTTCCGGATAGAGCAGTTAGCATTTTTCCAGGCATTCCAAATCTGGAAGTATATTTAGTTTGAAAACGTACGTTACATGGCTTTGTGTTCTCTTTTTTCGTTATTGTACTACGCTGTTTGTTGGCGTAGCCTGCACGGTCACTTGGTGACGCGCCTGTTCTCGTGGCTGCGCTGTGTCTGGGACTGCTGCTCTGCCTTACTCTGCATCTGCGTAAGGACACTAGGAAGTTGGTGCTCTTGTTTGTCCTGTTTCCCAGAGTAGCTGGTGTCTGAGGGTGTGGCCTTTCTGGGGAGTACCCCCACTGCAATTACTTTGTCCGTGGGTCTTGCAGGGTTTCTTGGGGTGCGGCTGTTGCCGGTATACCCTGTAGTATGAATTGATTTCCCCTTAGTTCTGGACCCTGTCTTTCATCTTCCACTCTTTCCTCAGGTGTCAGGTGGTGCTTGCTTGTCTGCTGTATTAGAAATGGGGGGAAACTAGCACCTGCCTGGCAAGCTCAAGGACCCAGGTTTGATCCCTGGTACCGCATGACATGCCTGCCTGGCCCTGGAACCCCGCGTATGCCGTGTCAGCCACCAAAACCAGGCCTGGTGGTGCATGCCTATAATCCCAGCACTGGGGAGGCCGAGACCACAGGATCACTGTGAGTCTGAACCATGTAGCAAGATCCTGTGCCAAATAAATAAAAAATGGAGGAGGGGCTGGGGAAAAGCTCGGGAAGAATAAGCACTTGCCTGGCAAGCGCAGGGTTCTGAGTTCAATCCCCGATTCTGCCAAAAAAAAAAAAGGCTGAGAAATGGAGGAAAACAAGGGTAATTTGTGCCTGGCGCCCTCGTGTAGGGTGTATTGTGTCAGCTTCCCTTGAGGTGCTCCAGTGGGGCTTTCCCTGTGGAAGGCAGTTTCTCTGCTACCCTGGCACTGCAGCTGCTCTGGGCGCCCAGAGAGGATCTGGCTCCCACTTGCAGCATCAGGACCTGGCCACTACCTTCCTGGGACAGGCTAGGGGCAGCGCCGCAACACACACATCCTCTGGACCCCGGTTCCATTAGCGTGCCCCGGCCTGCCCCCAGAGGCCTCTGTCTCGTGTCCCGCATCTTTCAACCTCCCCAGTGTGGGACAGGAGCGACTGCACAGCTTTGTGGAGCGGAAGCCTGGCCGGGGGCGCGGCCTGTTTGATCCTCCTCGTTCCTTGCTCCCCAGCACTGCCCAGGCCCTTGGGGGTTGTCTGGACTCTGCGCTCTCAGCTCAGGACTGTCTCTGTCTTCCTCCCTGTGTTCTTGTCGCCCCAGCACGTTCGAGCCTTTAGAAGGATAAAGTATAAACCCTACTTCATCAGGAGGAACCAGAGTAAGTCCTGGTGTCCCATCTACCGTTCCTGGAAACCAGTGGATTTTAATACATGGGCTCAGGGGTAGTTGATCCCCTCACTCCTGGCTCTTCTTCAAGAAGCAAAGAATTGGATAAACTTGACTTTTGTAGTGGGAGGAAGGTTCTCCCTGGGGAAGACCATTGAGGTCACTTAATTATTTGTAAGAAGTGTGAGCAGTAGGCACCCCAGCCTGGGTGACAGCTCGTGGAGGTTGCTGGGTGAGGACTCGGGTGGCACCGCTCTCTCAGAACGTAGCCCTCTCCCTCTCCAGAGCGAGGCCTTACCCTGTCTGTGACTTCTGTAAAGCCAGCTGCTCCTGCAGCTGCTGAGAGCCGGGGCGCAGTTGGCAGGAGGCAAGCGTTTCCTCTGCTCCAGGGCTGTGCTCCAGGCTCCTAGCCGGCTGAGAGGAGCCCAGAGCTGTCTGGCTGCTTTAGAAGCGCGGCTGGGCAGGCTCCTCCATGGCGCCGTGGGCGGGGTGGGGCTCCACAGGCCCTCACGGCTCTGC
Source organism: Capromys pilorides (assembly GCA_004027915.1). NCBI lineage: Eukaryota > Metazoa > Chordata > Mammalia > Rodentia > Capromyidae > Capromys > Capromys pilorides. The sequence goes on along the minus strand of PVKN010000486.1, from coordinate 18,427 downwards.
TGGAGCCTGTTGGTTGGTGTGAGCTCCTCCTCCAAGATGAGTTTGGGCTCATGTTCTTGACCTAGCCATGGTGGGTGTCACTTGTATGAAACACATCCAGTTCATTTAAATTCAATAGTTCTTCCTTGGTGTGAGACAAGTGTCAGGTTTTGCAGGTTCCTGAGTTCTGAGGCCCTATGATTCTAGATCTTTGGGAGTATTTTCTTCATGTTTTAATCTTACTAGGGTGTGGTTGTGGGGAAAAAAGATGACATAGCTAAAAAGACTTGGAACTGTGTCATGCAAGAAAAATTTTATTAACCAGCACCAACTCTGTGGGCTTTTGTGAGGAGTGTGAGTATAGGGCTGCGTGTGAATGTGTGTGACAGGAGAATGAGTGTAGGGCTGCATGTGAACATGTGTGAGCAGTGTGCATGTAGGGCTGCGTGTGAACGTGTGTGAGAGTACACATGTAGGGCTATGTGAACAGAGTACACGTGTAGGGTTATGTGTGAACGTGTAAGAGGAATACACGTGTAGGGCTACGTGTGAACATGTGTGAGGAGTACGTGTGTAGGACTGGGTGTGAATGTGTGAGAGGAGTGTGCTGTAGGGCTGCGTGTGAGCACGTGTGCGTGTAAGAGGAGAGATGCAGCATCGTGCGGGAAGTACTTGCTAAAGCGTTACGGTTGTCGCTGCACGGTGCTCACATAGGTGGCCGTATGTGCCGCCGTCTCACTCGCCTCCCCCGCGACACGGGTGCCACGGTACTTTGCAGTGGACTGACTGAGGCGTGGTGACTCCCCAGGGAGCATGAGTGAGCTCGGTGGGTTCCAGGACCCCGTCCAGGACAGGCTGACTCCAGAAGAGTGTGAGCTAGTGCACTGTCCCGGTTTGGGTCTGGGTGTCCCCCAGAGCCTCACGCAGTCATGGGTGGCTTTTGGGTCTAGGTGTCCCCCAAAGCCTCACGCAGTCATGGGGTGGCTTCTAGAATTTGTGATTAATCCCTCATCCAGGGCTGGGGTTACGGCATGAGTGCTGCACCTGCCTGGGTGGGCAGTCTAAACACAGAAAGAGGGAGAGAGCCCTGCTCTCCGCCTCGCCTTCCTCGTGCTCTTTTGCCGTTTTCTGTCATCATGAACGGCTGCTGTCTGCCGTGTGTCCTCTGCCTTGGTGCCAGCTGATTATGGACCGAAACCTCCACAGACTGTGAGCTAAATAAAATAAGCCTTTCCTTCCTTAACTTTTGAGTGTCAGATGTTTTGTCCCAGCAATGCGAGACACGCACCATCCTGCTGTTTGGGTTACTTTTGTCTGAAAGTAGCTCTGCGTTATTAACGTGCAGCATGAGGGAAATTTTATCCATATCAACGTACTTTCTAATATGCTGTAGCTTTAGAATCACCTGAAGCCGGGTATGGTGGTGCATGCCTGCAGTTCCAGCACTCAGGAGGCCGAGGCAGGAAAATCATTACAAGTTCAAGACCAGCCTGGGCTACAAGCTAGGCTTCAACTGCATAGAAAGATTTGTTTCAAAAAGAGAAACAAAAGTTACCTTCTAGAATGGCCAGCTTTGGGGGCTATGGGGCTAGCTCAGTTGTTTAAAGTGCCTGCTTGGGCAAGCCCAGTCAGGCACAGGGGACCACAGTTTGAGCCCAGCTCCACGTGCTACATCAGACCTGCCCTTAAGGCAGCCTGAGCCAGCCAAAAAGAGAAAAAACCCTAACGCAGTCAGCTTTCCTAAACTAGCTAGCTAGCACCCCAAGAGCTGCCCTCCCTGTCATAGTGCCGACAGCTCTGCCGTGTCGAGCATGCTGACTGGCAGGTTGGTGCTCACAGAGAGCCGCACAGCAGCTCACAGAAACGTGGAAGTGACACCAGGATTCTAAGACACAAGAGTGACAAGAACTGCGAGGGAGCCCTTACCTGGGCAGCTCAGGCCTGAAGCATGGCGTGCAGGCGGGCACCTTCCCCCGCTGCGACTCAGGCCTCAGGCACTGCAGAACCACTGAGCCTCCTGAACCACCTGAAGTTTTCCGCCCACCCGGACCACCTGGCCTTCTCCCAGGTGCATTTTGAGTCCTGCAGACTGCCTGCCTCAGGAGCCCTCAAACTGACGTATTTCAGAAGCAGCATAACCTCTTGCTGTTGCCAGTTCAGCTCCCACAGGCGTGGCACTGCTGAACGGCTGTAATCCAGTGCTCAGGAGCTGAGGCAAGCAGACTGTGGGCTCAAGGCCATGTTAGGTCCTAGCTAGCAAGACCCTGTGTCAAAAATAAGTAGTAAATAAATTAACACCAAGAAACAGCAAAGTCGGATAATGCCAGGTCTGTCTTTGAAGGATCGGTTAAATAATCATGCTACCTCTATAAATAGAGTACTAGGCTGCTACTTGGAGACATGGTGGCGCGGGCCTGTAATCCTGGCCCTTGAGGCCACAGGGGGAGGGAGGACTGTAAGTTCAAGGCCTGTCTGGGAGACTTAGTGAGATGCTGTGTCCAAAAAATAGAGAGGGCTGGTGTAGCTCAGGGTAGAGGCCTGAGAGAGAGAGAGGGAGGGAGGGAGGGAGGCCACGTGGCCAGGTGCAGACAAGTTCCCCGGGCCTATCAGTGGCGAGAGCGAGATCCCTGGTGGAAGGGCGGGTCAGCAGGTGGTGCACGTTGATGCTGTTGCCCGGAATACTTCAGGAGGGCAGACAGTTGTTGACAGAGTCTAGGGGTGAAGCAGAGAAGAGAATTCTCAAGTTTTTGCCATTTATTTTTTTTAGGGAAAAAAAAACTAATTTAAAAAAAAAAGTGTCTAGAGAACTTAAAACTAGCACAGTAAAACTTTGCTCTTTCTCTTACCTAGAGAAGGCTTGAGAAAAAGCTCTTAGTGTCCGCACTTAGGCCAGGAGAGCTGAGTGGGAAGCAGTCCTGTGCGCCGCTGCAAACGCGTTTTCCACCTCATCTCCTTCAGACTCTCTCGTCCCCTCGGCTGCGGAGGCCACCCATGGAGCTGCCGCACGGCCCCATCCACGTCTCCGCCCTGTGTTCTGCGTCCTGCTGGTCCATGCCTTTTCCTCCCCGGCTGTGTCTCCTCCGGGGGGAGGGCCGGCTCTCTCCCCTCTCTTTTCAGTGTAATGCACACGTTTTTAATACGCATCGCTTCCATTATTGAGGCGTGTGGCTTGCCTTCTCTGCTCAACTCCAGAACAGGATTAATGAGTGTTAAGCTCTTTTCTGTTCAGATCTTCCTTCCGGCCCCTAGCGAGATCTAGAACAGTGTTTGCATGCAGCCAGTCTGCGGTGGAGCCTGCAGCAGTGAGTGGGTGGGTACGTAAGAATTACACTTTCCAAAACCAGAAACCAGGCTTTTAGGGCAGCACAGTGGCCCTCATCATTGTGGCCCTTTGAGAGGGAAAAAAGCCAACCGAAAGGCTTAACTCGCCCACAGCATTCAGGAGGTTGTGGGGATGTAACGTCAGACAGCGAGGACGCGGTTGTCACGGGCTCGCCGCTTATTATTCTCCTAACAGTTCCTTCTTCATCTGAAAACTCAAACTAGTGCAGAGTCTGTTCAGAAATACCGCAGGACTTGGGCACAGCCTAAGGGCATTTGTTCTAAATTGCCATTTGCGAATGGGCAGTCACTGTCTTTGTCGGTTCGGAGCAGTTTCCTTCTTTGGCAGGGATTGTTTGTCCTAATTGTAGGTGGCTTTTCCTAATACATGCCTAGGTGGGTCATTTGTGGTTCTCCTACCCACAGAAGGACACAACGTTTTTCTGTCTGTAATAGTGTTTACAGATAAACTAGTAAACAGCCATGGTAGTTGGGGTGCATTTATTTGACAACAGAAAAGATCTCCGTAGACCAAGATCAGTGCGCTTAGTAGGTGCCTGCTCTTTTCCAACCCAGCATTTGGTCCCAGAGCCACATTAGGCGTAGACAGAAATAGAACTAAAGTTACAGGTGCATGAGCACGTTGCACTCAATCCCTGGTTATACAGTACAGGAATTTGATTGTTAGGATCCCTTCCAGACGCGTTGCTTCTCTCCTCAGGAGCTGTACAGCCTTAGGTAACTGGCCCAGCTTAGCTTTCTGATGTCTCTAAATATCTCTGGGTCTGACAATTGGGTTGAGTTTGCAGTGAACCTTTGCAAGTACTCTGCCTGCTCTTGAGCTGCCGTTGCTCTATTCCCATCTGTCCCCTAATGCACCGAGTGACATTGAGCAAGGTGATGAATCTGTGCGAGCGGCAACAGAGATGACACCCGTGTTATGGACCAAGTTGTTTCTTGTAATATAAGTTGCCCTTTCTGTGGACTTCTAAGAAAAGAGAGGCCAGCTTAGGATCTTGTCTAATAAAAACAGGGCAGTCTGAGGACTGGCAAGATAGCTGTCAGCGAAGCCGGGCTTGGTGGTGCACTCCTGTAATCCTAGCACTTGGGAGGCTGAGGCAGGAGGATCGGTGCGAGGTTGAGACCAGCCTGGGCTACAAAAGTGAGCTCAGGCCAGCCTGAACTGCATAGTGAGACCCTGTCTCAAAAAGACAAAAAAGCTCTCAGCGGACTAAAGCACCTGCTTAGGTAAGCTTAGGCAAGCACTGGGACCACATGCCGCACCAGCCTCACCCGCAAGGTGGGCTGAGCTGACCAGAGACTGGGCATAGTGGTGCACACCTGTAATACCGTGGTGGAGAGGCTGCCAGCAGGAGGACCACCACGAGCCTGGAGTCTGAGCTGCATAGCAAGACCCTGCAACAGCCAAATACATTTGACTGAGACACCCTTGTCATCCCGGCCCACAAGGGTGAAGTGCGAGGATCGAAATCTCAAGCCCAGCCTGGACGCCTTAGCAAGACGGGTCTGAGGATAAAAAGAATGAAACAGGCTGGGGTGCAACTCGGGGCCTAGTACTGCGGGGGATGGGGTACAGTGAAAGGAAGTCAGTAGGGAACTGTCCTTCCGGATGGCCGCAGGGGGCCCACATTGGGGTGGTCACAGTCATCCTGTGTCTTGTTCATCAGTTACTTGTTTCTAAAATTCTTTGAGTTATGGTCCGTGGTTCCTTAGAAATGATCTGAAGAGAGGAGTGGTGTCAGTTGGCCCGGAGCTAGTTGGCATCTGAGGTTCTGTTTGGGAATCCGACACCAGGAGGGAGGAGGCGGCTGCATTCAGGCCTGTCAGCACTGGCCAGCTTGCAGGAAGGGCAGCGCCATTGAACGCTATTGAAATTCATTGGCTTTAGGAGCCTTTCGGCAGGGGCAGTGAGAGTGTGGTTGGTGTGTGCTTACAATGAGTGCTTTGTAAACAAGACACCCACGGCTCTGAAGAGCTGAGGCTTGTTGCTTAGTTTATGGGCTTCTCCATGACGCGTGTGATGTTTCCAAGGATTTAGCTATCTCATTCCCGAGAGATAGGAGTGTGCGTGTGTGTTCACGTGCATGCGTGTGTGTTCACACGCCTGAGTTCACGGAGTCTCGTTGACATCGACTGCAGCAGGCATGTCTGTGCTGCCCAAGGACAGCGGGGGCCTCTGCTTTGGTCCACTGTATTTTTCTTAGCCTGCAGGAGACAGCTCACTGCACTGGGCGAGTTTTCCACAGCATTCTCTCCTCGCGTTGCTAAGAGCGCCTCTCCCGCCCACTCCCTGACTCACAGCGGACCCGCTGTGGGGCAGCACAGGGCGTAGGTTAACTGTGGTCCAGCAGGCTGGGCTCGCGGGTTAGCAGGAGCTTCCGTGCCCTGCAGAGTGGTAGTTGGTTAAATAGGTGGGCAGACTGCGTGTGGGTAGGCTAGTTAGTTGTGCTTTCTTCTAGGACCACAGACTTTTCTGTACATCAGGCCCGTGGCATCAAAGGTCCGCATCTGTGTCATGGGCTGGCATGCTCTGGCTTACAGAGCCGATCGGTACCAGCCTCTTGCGCATGACCCGCTAGCTGAGAATGCTTGCTCTTACACCTTAGCTGTTATTTCACGGGCTCGTTCGGCAGCTTTCGGTAGTGATGAACAGCCGGCTGTGCTGTGCGTGCCGTGCCCTAGGTCGGCCGTCTGCTTTGTGATGTATCTACTTGGCCTCCTCGTCGTGTAGGTAAAGAAATCGAGATTCACAGAGGTGAGGTCGCTCGCCCAGGATGGTACCAGCTCCTGGGCAGAGCATGGGTGGCAGCACTGTGCTTCCGTCCCCCACGTGTGCCTTGTTGCTGTCTAAACAGTGAGGCAGATTGTACGGAGCTACCTCCGTCGTTCTGTGCAGGGCCTCTGGCTTTTTTATGTCAGTAGCCTGTAGAATTTTCCTGCCACTAAAAAGTTGTATCTTTTAAAGAAGTAAGAGGGGGCATCATTTTAAAGGGTGAGGATCTAGGCTTAAGAAGAGGAACTAGTTATCCTGGTGGGATGAAGAAGAGGAACAAGGACATTGGCAGCATCCACAAAACCCACAGCGCTCTACCCTGAGGCAAAAACAGGAAGCGGTAGTAACACACGGCTTTCTGACTGTTACAACTTCCTGTTTCAGTTCAGGCCTCCTGCTAACTTCTTTAACCTCACAGAGTGCTCACTAACCTGTTAACTTCTATTTTTGTCTTCCCGCCTCTTAAATACCTCTTTTGAGGGTTTTGTTAGATGCTTGATTAGGACATTGTGGTGTCTATCTCTTTTTCTAGCTAAAACAAAATACCAGCTGTAAGGCTAAGAGAAGTTTAAGAAAAGGCAAAAAGAATCTCAACTTGCCCCCAAGGAAAAAAATGGAAAGAATTAAACAAATAATTGATCCTTGGTGTTTCCTAGGCCAGCCTTTAAAAACTAGTCTTTTTTACCAGGCATGATAGCACTCAGAGGCTGAGGCAGGAGAATTTCCATGTGTGCAGAACCAGCCAGAACTACATAGTAAGACCCCATCTTGGCCAGCCAGATAGCTCAGCAGATCAAAGTGCCTGCTTAGGCAGAACAGCAAAGGAGACTGGGCATGGTGGTGCGCCTGGAATCCCAGCGTTTGGGAGGCTGAAAACAGGAGGATCACTACAAGTCTGATCTGTGTAGTGAACTCGGTACTACATGCATTAAAAAAAAAAAAGACTGTCTCAAAAAACCAAAAGTAACAATAATAAAACTATCCCTACCATATCCTACTCCAGTTTATAAATACTACAGTAATTGAGTATGCTGGGCCTCTAATGCTCCCTGTGTGACCTTAGACAAAGTACTTCAGTTTCCTGTCTAGAAAATAAGAGTAGAAACAGTGGTGCTACTTTATAAGAGAAATGCTTTAAAGGGTGTTTAGGATGGACCTGACATGATCAGTGCCCCCAAATTTATTGCTAGTGATCGATAAAGTACTTTACTAGTTGGAGTGAATCCCCTTTAAAGTAAATCGAAGCTCTAAGAAACCGGGACTGGGCGTGGCAGCCCACGCCTATAATCCCAGTGCTGAGAAAGCTGACAGCAGGAGCATCACTATGAGTCTGAGTCCAAGCTGCATAGTGAGACCCTGTACCAGATACATAAAAAAGCAAGAAAGAAGAAAGATCGCGTGGCGTGCTCAGCGTCGGATCCTTTGCAGAAGGATCCGAGGCGAAGGACTGCAGGAGAGAGTGCTCGGGAAACGCTTCAGCCCGTGCCCCACTGCAGCACGTGGAGCTGGAGGAAGTCAGGCAAACAGTAGACACAGCCTGGCCCTTGATGCCCAGAGCTGGTCCACATCTGATGGGAACGGCCGTCAGTGCCTCGCTCTATGCCACGTCGTCTGGGGCCACAGTGTAGGTGATGTCACCGGTGAGCAACGGAAGCACCAAGGACCGGTGCCACGGGCCAGCACCCCTGGGACAACACTGGCTAGCAAGGCAGAATCTGGACCCCCTCCTAATGGCCAATCGAGAAGGTTCGCTTTAATCAGATTGCTAATTTGTTAAAGTTCGAGGAAGGCTGCTTTCGGCTTGGCAGGGGCGTGTCACGGTGGGGAGAGCTGGGTAAGGGCTCCCTGTCCTTTGCTTTTGGTACCGTAAATGCACTCAGGCTTCGCACTGAGCCAAACCCCAGCTCTTCCCTGTGCTTTGGAGGAGTGGAAAGCTCTCAGCTGCCAGGCAGCCCCACGCACCAAGCAGCACAGTCGCCTCCATGGCCCCCAGGGCTCGGATGCCGGACTGGGAGTGTGTGGATCCTGCTGTACAGCACAGCTTTAAAAATACAGACTGGCTTCTCTCAGAGTAGTAGGAGGTGGTTCCTTGGCGGGTGTATCAGTCAGGGTCTCACTAGAGGAGCAGATAGAATCCCACAAGATGTACACACGTAGAAGAAATTCCAAGATTGGCCAGAGACCGACGAGGCAGCGTGCGGAGTGCGTCTGCACCCTGCAGACTGAAGGATTCAGCCCAAGGCCTGGAGCTCGCTGCAGTGCTCCGTGCAAGTCCGCATCGGGAGGCTGATGGGAAAGGCTGACGAGTCTGCACGGATGGCTGAGGGGGTAGAAGGCAGAAGCCACGTGTGAGCTGATGGCGAACGGAACGCAGAGCTCCTCTGAGGAGAAAGGACCGTGCTCCATCCTGCCTCAGCTCCCTTTTATATCCTCTACGTGCTGCGCTGCTCTAGGGCGGGTCCTCCACGCCCCAGGGTGTGAATTGCTGAGCTGATTTAGTTAAGCTTCTAAACTTCTCAAGTTGGTTCCGTCAGCCACTACAGTGGGCTTTAGGTATGCTCTACAGACAACAAAACCCTCCCATTTAAAGGACAGGTTTGATGTTGACCTCCCTGTAGTTGTAAAGTCACCACCGTAGTCATGGTATGGGCTATTTCAGTTACTTTTAACGTTTTGTCTCAGGTGTCAGTTTTCCCTTTTATTAGCCTATAGTACTATAGAAAGTAAAACTTACTGTAACATCTGTGCTATTTGGGAGTAAGTTACAGAAGCTTAAAGTATGATGTTGTCATCATGGTGTACAACAAGGCACATTTTTCAGATAGATGCCCGGAAGTTCACTGTTTAATACAGAAGTCAGAATTTCCTTGCAGCAAATAGACTAATGAAACCCGTGTCACAAATATTCCAAAAATCACGGAGAGCCAAAGTATCCCTGAGGCCCACACGCAGGTGTGCTCCAGTCTCGCTTTCAGAAATGGCAAGAAGATCCCAGAGAATGTTCTAGAGCAAATTATTAAACACTTTGTTTGGGATTACTGCGGAAAAGAGCACTCCCAAGACCCCACAGGTGCACACGGCGTAGCCCTCTTCTGCTGCCAGAGGAGCACTCAAAGGAGTAGAGGAGTTCAGGCAGGGCACAGTCTCAAAATGAGCACCGGTATGGTCGGTCAAGTGGAAGGGAGGTGAGATTTTTGATAGGCTCGAGTAAGTCTAGACGTTCTCATGAAGACCCAAGGTTGAAGTAGCAGCAGTAGCTTCAGCTCCGTCTCAGTACCAAAGCGCAGAAGTTTCCAGAAACCAAAAGGCTTGCTTAATGCATTTCCCATCAGAAGACATTTTGCAGGCCCAGGTTGTGTGTTGGTGTAGAGGACAGAGGTCTCCTGCGCTGGATGAGGAACTGGACTGGGTCATCTCCGAAGATCTCCCTCCTTACAGCAGTCTAGAACTCTTAAGTTACTAACTGGCCTCTTCTCGGGGGGCATAAAGCCCTTAGGATGTCTGTGTACCAAATTTTTCAAAGTGTTGTTGACAGCAGGGTTCTCGAAGGTTCTCGCCACATTCTTCACAGTTCTGGCTCCCAGCACCCCTTCGCCAGAGCCCATGTTCCATGACACAGTGCTCCTGTCGAGAGGCTCCACACAACTCTGAAATAGCACCTCACGACCCAGCTCCCATGTAAGCATGCATTTTCTAGCAGCCTGTTGGGCCCCGGCCCTGTGAGTGCTGTGCCCAGTGTTGGCCACATGGAAGCATAAGTACTGTGAAGATGAAATAGAAAAAGCGATCACTCCTGTTCCTCATTGTTAGCACAAGCACAGCAGCTTGAGTTTCTCTTCTGGGAAGCTGTAATTATATATTCAGATACCTGCTTGGACAGATAGGGGCATTGCCATGCTAAAAACAGAAGCATTCAAGTAAATCATCAGTTACTCCCCTGTGGTCTCTTGTGTTTCAAGCCACCTCTGACTCCATTTTCTTAACTATTCTAACATCGCAGATTTACTTTTCTAAATTTTAGTCCTGTTTTCACCAGATTCTGATATGGCCTCGAATATGCTTAGAGCTTCACATGCAAAATTTGCTTCTTAGAGAGCTGCTAGTAAGAGACTGTGTGTGAGTTTCAGGAGGGGTCAAGGGAGTCTCCAGAGGTGGGATGGTTAAAGGCAAGTCTGGGGGACACTGAGGCTGTCTGATTTTAGGGTGTGATGTTTGTTCCCCTAAACATGGAAGCATCTCATTCTGCCCTGCATAAGGGTGGGAAGGAAGGCAGAGAAGCCGCTTCCCAAATCTTCCCTAATTAACACTTCCTGCACTTGAGAAGGGAGAGGGGGCGTGGGAAGGCTGCCAAGTCCTGCCCTGCCCTGCCCTCACAGGCTCACCGAGGTCCTGCAAAAGCACCCACCCCCCGAAAGCAGAAGGAGATAGCTGAGTCAGGAAACACGGTTCTAGAGGTGCCAGCTGAGGGGACGCTGCGTGTATTTCCATAGAATGTTAGAAAATTTGCTGTTAAATTCTCAGTTTCTCCCAAGATGAGGGCCTTTGCTAAATCATTACGTGCACGCTGGCCATTAGCACCTCCTGCTGGGCAGCCTCCTGCAAGGTCTTAGTCTTCATTTATTACCTTGGGTCTGGGGCAGCACCTAGAGTCCCACAGGGGGATAGGGGCTCCAGGACAGCTCGTGGGAGGTCCTAGGGCCACCGTCAGGCGCCCGCCATGAAGCTGGCTCTGTTCTGTGCCCGTGGGATCAGCTCTTGCACCCAAGAGAAGGGCTTATGAGATGCAAAGCTTCTCCAGCCTAAGTATCGCTTATCTGACAAGGTAGAGGGGAGTCCAGCCGCAGCTGGCTCCTGCATCCTTTTCTCTGTCAGAGCACATCGCATCATGTTCTGCTGCAACCCTCACAAGTGCCACGTTAGTCGATGAATGCCTGTCCTGGTGTCCCTCAGCTGGAGCTCAGCGTAAGACTTGATCACCCGGCGCACTCAGGGTCCTTGCTAGATGAGCTTGCATCTGCGTGCGTGTCCTTAACAAACGCAGCAGCCTGAAATCCCCTCCGCTGGCTGGGGTGGCTTGACCTTACCCTGCGTGGGGCTTCTCTTCTCCCTCGCCGTGTTGGCTGCACTTCCATGGAGCTCGTTCCTCTTTCTGTCTTCTGGTCATTCCGCCCTGAACCCCCAGCTGGGCTGCCCGGGGCTGCAGCACACTGTCGCAGGCCTGGGGCAGCGAGGAGCAGTCATCCCCCAGGCACGGAAGGCCCGAGGTGCTGTGGCCGCAGCGAGGGCCCTGAGCGCTGCGCTGGGCAAGCTTCTCCACAGCACGTGGAGGAGAATAATTGCCTTTAACTGCTCAGGTGTGGAGTCGGTGGCCGGGACGCAGCTTGCTCCTAGAGATAGTTTTGTACAGTAGTGAGTGCTTTCACTTGGAAGCGATACTATTTCTTTCTTTTTTTTTTTTTTTTTTTTGTCTTTTTGAGACAGGGTCTCGCTATGCAGTTCAGGCTGGCCCTGAGCTCACTTTTGTAGCCCAGGCTGGTCTCGAACTTGCACCAATCCTCCTGCCTCAGCCTCCCAAGTGCTGGGATTACAGGCATGCACCACCGTGCCTGGCCTTGTTTCTTCTTTTTAATAAAAAATATTTGAAGTTATATCTGTTTTAGCCAGTGATTCAGAAATAATCTGTATGGTCTTTCACCTCATCGTAACTGTGCTTTTTCTTTAGAAGAGTTTGATAGTGAGTGAGATGTACTAAAACAAAAACATGAGTTCATCACTGAAAAAAGTTCTTTTCACTGTACACAGCTGTTCAGATTTCCTTACTAGCTAAAAGAAGTATTAATCTAAGAGGAACTGGTGTGGAAGACCAAATTAGTGGCATGATGTATAGTTGAGAAGTAATGGTGCGTGGGCTGTGACATCATTTGGTTTGTGCGTCTGCCTGCGGTGAGGGACCTGGGGATGGCTGAAGTCAGGCAAGCCGCCCCACGTCACACAGCCCCTCGCCCAGGGCACAGCAAGCTTCCCCTGTCATTCCCCCTTGCTCACCTGGAGAGGATAGGCTTCTACGTGCCACCGACCACAGAGGCTGCCTCTCACCGTGTGGTCTTTGGGTCGTTTCCACGGAAATGTTCCCCAAGAGCTACTTGGTCTTTGAGTTACAGAAAAGCTTTGAGCTGCTGTGGTGACTCAGGCTGTAGTGAGTGCTTTATTGAAGCTCCCCGGCAGGGTGACTAATAGGTTCCACATTTTAGGTGCTATTAGCAGTGCAAGTGAACCTCTCAGAGCTGCGAGGCCCGAGTACGCCATTTCCCGGTTCCTGTAACAGGACTCCTCTTCTTCACTTTAGGGTACTTCTGATTTCAGTGACGTTGCTGTCTATATATTCAATAAACCTTCTGCTGATCTGCTCCAAGGAAACAGGTAAGCCGAGAAGGTGCCTAATTGTATTAAGAGCAGCGTGGATGGTTTCCATGCCCGTTTTGTGACTTGTTCTCTCTGTTGAGCAACTTGATGATTACAAAGAAAGACTTTCACCTGCAGTTACTGGGAGGCTCTCTGTGGCGTTTACCTGCAGAGACAGACAGCACTGTTTAAAGCGAATCCCCATGGACTGAGCAAACAGTGTCGTTGGCAGGGACCTCAGCTGTACTCGCTTTTCTAGTTTAAGATGACTTCATTGTAAAGGGTTCCGCTTTTCCTTGGGTCTCTAAATCCTAAGCAAACACCCGGTGTTTTCATACCATGACCCCCAAGGTTTTAGGAGTGCACACACCTTTGGTTCTCCTTTGTGCGTATTGGAAGGAGGAAGTCTTCCTCCTGAGGCTGCGGGGGGGACGCGGCCAGCTCCCTGGGCAGCACGACTCCGGGCGCTTATTTTTGATTCCTGGGACACTGGCCTAAGTTCGCAGCGCTTGGCCTCTTACGTGAGCTAGAGCCACCGCCTTGGCCGGCTGTTCCTGTATACAGAAGACTGGAACATGCTGTGACCAGTTCAGAACCGAGCCGTTGTCCACCTCAAACACCAGCCCAGCAGAGGTCAAACAAACGCTTGCTTATGACTTGGCCATAGTGCTTGCTGTGAGCCTTTGGAGAACTCGAGCTAAGCTGTCAAAGAAATGTCAAGACTGAGGTTTTGTTTCTAATGAGCAGCTTAGAATTTTAAGCTTTATTGAGATGCTCCGGTTGACCACATTAGAATCCTACTATGACAGAATTACTCGGACAGATTGACTGCTGCTTTCTTTCGGGAGTTGCCTATTTTTGAGCTAAATTTTACAAATGATCAGAATTCTTATGTGGTAGTGATGAGGTATTTGTAGTGTTTAGGACAAAAGGGATTGCTAGGTTGCTATGAAGAGAATTCTTCGGCAGCCTCCTCAGGTCAGGTAATTAATTCAGTAGGAAACTATTTGTCTCCAACTTAGGCTTTTTTAAAAACAGATCTCTTTGAGAGGGTGCACGCCAAATTTGAGAAAAAGATCAGGGTGGGAATTCCTGATCCATACCCCAACCCCAAGGTAGAGACAGTTTAACAATAAGCCTGCTGACCTAATAGTTCGTGCTTCTGTTGCCAGTACACAGAATGAGGAATAGTCCTGTGCGACGTTTTAAGATGTCAGCAGGGCTGTCTTCCTGTGGCAGTGCCATAACTCTTGCAAAGCCACAATGGCTGTTTGCCCGAATTTGAGAAAGTATCAGGCAGCGCAGGGAGGAGGGCAGCGATGAAATGGGGCTATTCTTACTTTAGAACCTTGAGGTTTCTTGGGTCCTTCAATTTTGTTTTTTACTTAAGTTATGGCGGGCTCAGCCTGCCCTGTGGGTGGGGCTGGTGCAGCACGTGGTGTGGTGGTTCATACCACAGCCCCTGTGGTTGCCTAAGCAGGTGCTTTAGACTACCAAGCCACCTCTCCAGCCCCAATTGTGTTTTTAAATAGGCTGCATGGTGTATGAAAAGCTGGGCGAACAAGTGTTCGGCACCACAGGGAAGCTGGTGATCTTCGGAGCCACCTCCCTGCAGAACATCGGAGGTAAGCAGGTGCTTCTCTGTACGCAGCTCCAGCGCGCTCGCTGGCCTGTGTGTGTATCGCTCCATCCTTTCTAGCTCTGGTCGTTGGCTGTCCATATAACATTCAGTGTAATTCAGATAGTAACGGTTTTGTTGCTAAAGTGGAACGTGGGAGGTAGAGCAAGGACAGACGCTGCAGGGCCAGCTAGCGCTGCCGTGGCGACCTCGGAAGAGCTCGTCGCCAGCAGGCTGATTCCTTGGTCGTCTTTCTAAAAATGTTCTCCTTTCCCTCCAGCAATGTTGAGCTACCTCTTCATAGTAAGGAATGAACTACCCGCTGCCATAAAATTTCTAATGGGAGAGAACGGTGAAGATGGGTAAGTTATAGACTATTTTGTTGGTTTATAACTAATGTTTTAATTTACATGCAGGCCAGCCAATGTTTTTGTCTAATGGGAATTATAGAAGCAAAGTTTTTCGAACAATAAATCTCTTTAGGGTAATATAAGAAACAAGGAGCCCTTTGGATACGAGCGTTGCAGAAGTAGAAGGAGGGTGGGTTATCCGCCATACCACGACCAGCAGATAGTCCACGCTCCCAGGGGCCTGAAATCACGATCTAGTTTCTGTCGAATGAGACAGATAGAGTAATGGGGTTTTTTCACATAGAAACAGACCGTGTTTTTTAAAAAATAAGGACCCTAGCCTCTTTCTTAAGGCTTATTTGTGGAGTAGAATTTGTATGAGTGGAGCTCCGTAGGGTTGTGGCTAACCTGGAAAATATTGCCATTCCATCTGGCACCATTTCAGGTGAACTCCGTCTTGTTTAACAGTTCTTGTCAGCGTTGGTTTCTCTGTTTCCCTTCAAGGGAAAAGTGTAGACACCAGAGTTCCCAGTGTTCCGGCCCCGGGACTCAGGGTCAGCTCCACCAGAACGGGGAAGGCGGCCTCCCACAGCAGCTCGGTTCTGCTGGCCCTCGCCAAGCTGAGCAAAAGAGAGCTCTCTCCTTCAATAATTGATAGCACGGGTTGTAGTCTGACAGAAAACGATGTATGTGCTCAGCTTTGGAACCCTAAATAATTCAGAGGAAGGCCACCTTCAGCCACTGGGAGAGGGAGGAGAGACGGTGCCCTTGCTTCCATTACCCAGGCCTGAGGCAGCAGGAAAGGGGTCGTGGCTGGCTTGGTCTGGATAAGACCTGCAGAATGACTGAATCGCTTGAGGGTAAAATTAGTCATAAAATTCCCTAAAATATATTTCCAAGTTTTACATTTGAAGGGGAAATGCCACTTTCCAGACAAGAACTGTTACCCAGCTCCTCCCTGCTTTCAGGCCCTGGTACGTGGATGGCCGGTTTCTGGTGGTGCTGGTGACCTTCGGCATAATCCTCCCCCTGTGCCTCCTGAAGAATTTAGGTAAAGAACGGTCTTGGCTTCGATGTAGTGTTTCCAGCGCCCAGGCGGGTCAGAATCCTAATCAGAATGAACAGCTCTGCCTTGTGCTTCCGCTTGGAGGATGACAATTAAGTCAGTCATAAATTACAAGTATTAATCAGGCCCAGCCTCACTGTCAGGTGTAATCCCAGCTGATGGGAAGATCAAGGCAGGAAGAGCCCAAGGTCAAAGCCAGCCCCGGAAATCGAGCGTGGCCCTGTCTCAGAACATAGCAAGGGATGGAACGGGGCTCAGTGGTGGCACCCTTGCCTATCGTGGGGCGCCCTGAGCTCCTTCTTCAACCTGCACAGAAGGCAGAGAGCGCTGGTCTGTGTGTGGCTTCCGGAGCCGTCCCTCTGCCCAGCTGGAAGGGCCGGGGTTCTGAAGCCGGGTGGGTTCTGCAGCCTCCGCAGGGCAGCCTCCCACAGGGCAGCGCAGAGGCTGCCCTAAGACAGGCCCAGGAAGTGGGCTTCTCCTCTGAGCCTGCAGTAGTCTGGTTATTCAGACAGACGGATTTTTAAATCTGATACCAAAAGTATCTGACAGTTGGTTATGTTTATACAAACCCAAAAGTATAGGAGTCATTCATAAATTGAGAGTCTAGCCAAGCTAAGTCTCAATGAAGAGAGTGAAGTTTAAAGTGACAGATGACATCCCAGCCAAGTGTGCCCACTTGGTGTTGACGTTGCCTTCTGGCTTGCTTTTGGAGACCGGATGCTCTGGGACTTGCCCACGGCAAGGCACGTGGCCAGGTTGCCAACCAGGCCCAAGCCTCCCAGCCTCGCTTCCTTTAAGTCTGATTAATCTGGGGCGGGAAGTGTGGATTATAATCTTCCAAAAGTGATTATAAACCACAGGGCTTATAATTTTGTTTCGTTTTGTTTTGACTTAGAAATGTAAGATTTTGATTATCTCTGTGGAGTTTGTAAGTAGATTTTAAAGAATCGCTTTTGGTTTCTGAGTTGGGCTATCGGCCCGTCCCTGTGCAGAGAGGTAGCTCTTTCCAGTTTGCAGAGCGTCCTTCCCCGGAGGCTGCGGGCCGCACAGCTTGGCGGGAGCCCTCCCAGGCACGCTTGGGGCTCTCGAGAGGGAAGACCCCGGCGCTGCGCTGTCAGAGACGCACAGCAGGGCTGGGAAGATAGCTCAGTAGAATAAGTGTCTGCCTGGCAAGCGCGGAGTGCTGAGTTCAATTCCCGGTACCGCAAAAAAAAAAAAAAAGAGACGCACAGCAGCCCCTCCGCAGGCCCCGCACCGGGCAGGGAGCTTTAGAGCCCGCGTTCTGAGCTGCAGAGCGCGTGCTGAGTGCCACCGCGAGGGTGGGGAGTCCCCGGGAGACCCCGTTGCGGTCCTGCTGGGAGGCCCCTCCCCCAGCCTCTGGGAAGCCACGTTCTCTGGTGGGCCAGGTGGCGGTGGGCGCGGGACTCACGCCCTCCTTCCAGGCCCTGCTTTTTACCAAACAAAGTATCACGGCGAGATCACCTCAGCCGGCCACGGGGGCGCTCGCCTGTAAACCCAGCTTCTCTTCCAGCAGCTGAGGTGGGCGTTGCGTGGTCAAGCCCAGCCAGGCCTGCCTGGCAAGACCCCATCACATGAAAGAGCACAGGACGACTGAGGATGCAGCTCAGGGCAGGGGGTGGGGGTGGGGGCTCCACCCAGAGTGCCGCAAAATAAATAAGCTAATGAACAAGCAGATGTGTGGTTGCCCCAGGGATAAGAGTAATAAGTGAAATGGTAATCGCAGTTATTGTTGTCTTCGTTAAAGGGTACCTTGGCTATACCAGTGGATTTTCCTTGAGCTGCATGGTTTTCTTCCTGATTGTGGTAAGTGCAGACTGTTGGTTTGACCACAGCACCATGCCGTGCAATAATTATTTGGTTGTAATAAAAATCTGTTGTTTCTCTTGTATTCTTAATACTAGGTTATCTACAAGAAATTTCAGATTCCTTGCCCTCTTCCACAGCTAAATTCAACCATAAGTGCTAATGTAACAGATATGTGTACGCCAAAGTATGTCACCTTCAATTCAAAGGTACGTGTTCCTGCCCTTTAAAGATCAAATGAGCGTCTTTATTTAGAGCCGTGCGTTTCTCATGCTTCTGGTCACACTGTTGTGAGTGTGCTCGTTCTTGAAAGAACGCGCCCTCTCGGCTGCCTCTCTGTGCCGCAGTCTGCTCAGAGACCTTCGAGGGGCACGCAAGTGCTTTACCAAGCTTCCGACACCCGCGGGCATTCTCTGCCAACCTCCTTCACGTGGTAATCGTCCCGGTTCTTCCTCTGCTGCGTAAAGGCAATGCTTTAAAAAACAGATCAAGGACATCTTTAGCCTTAGAGGGTGGTGGCAGAAGACATACCATGGACTTCCTCGCCTGCACAGTAGATAGTTAGACACACCACAGATAAGCACTTAAAAGATCCATACCTTGGAGCTGGGTTTTGTGGCACCGGCCTGTAATCCTACCACTCGGGGAGACTGCTGCAGGAGAATCACAAATGAGAGCTTAGGCCAGACAACTCGGGCTTAGTAAGACCTTGTCTCAAAATAAAAAGAAAACCTTTTTTTTAAAAGGATGAGAGTATAGCTCCATGCAGAGTCAGTGGGTTGAACTGCTAGTACCACAGAAAAGAGGAGGCGGGGAGAAGATGGGCTTGGTAGGGTGGAAACAGTGGCCTGAGAGGTCCAGTCAGGCTGGGATTTAAACCCTTAAAAGCAAGTCTTGCAACCCTCCTGTGGATGTGTTCTAGATGACAGGTGCTTGCCACACAGCCTCAGCAACGTGGCACGTTACCTTTGCTTCTCTCCCAGCTTTTTTTTTTATGTATTGAATTTGAGTTTTAAAATCTTATCTAAGATTAATGTTTTCTATGTCTCTCTGTCTCTGTCTCTGCCTCTGTC
>PVKN010000485.1:32465-75257 GCA_004027915.1 Capromys pilorides | reverse complement strand
ACCGAACCCTGGTCCCTGTGTCTGCCGAAGCAAGTGCTTTAATCCGCTGAGCTATCGGTTCTTGGCCTGGTTTGAGCCCTCCCTTGCCTCCTGGCACACACAGCCTGCTGCTTCGTGCTTGTCTCTGCATCTGTTGATACCGCTACCTCCTTTTGACTGCCATCATTCAGCATAAGCTCATCTGCCACCCCCTGCACAGGGCCCCCCCAGCTCCCCTCCCTTGTCCCACACACCAGTTAGGAGCCCTCTGAGGTTTCTAGTGCAGCCATATCATAGGAAGCTTGGTGCCAGGAAGGTCCAGGTTGGTGGCCTACATGTCCACTGAGGGCAGGGCCAGCCCTGGCACAGAAACAGCAGCTGGTGGTCGTCTGTGAAACCAACCTATGCTCCCTCTCTGCCCAGATCTCACTAGGGGAGGGACTCATCACCGCTGGCGCCCAGCTGGTAGAGCTGGACCTGAGTGACAACGCATTTGGGCCTGATGGCGTCCGCGGCTTTGAAGCTCTTCTCAAGAGCCCAGCATGCTTCACCCTGCACGAGCTCAAGCTCAACAACTGTGGCATGGGCATCGGTGGTGGCAAGGTGGGTCAGGGCCTGTGTAATCGGTCCCGTGTCCACATCCATGGAGTATGCTCTGGCCCCCGGGTTACCCCTCTGGGTGCCTTCTCCCTTCAAAAGAGAAAGGTCTCAAAGGCAATAGCCTTTGGCCAGTGGGGAGAGGAGTCTAGAAGGGTAGGGTTGCCCGGCAACCATCTCAAGTTCTCATGTTGCCTGGCAACACAGAGGCACAGCTGCTGGATAACCTGCTCTGATTTGCTGGGTCTTCAAAATGCAGACTTGGGGCTTTCTTACAGCCACTGTCACTCAGAACAGCTGGCAGAACCAGGGCAAGGAAGGAGTCCAGAAAAGAAATGTTGCAAAGTGCACTCTCGTTCTACTAGCATCCTGGATGGCCTTGGTACTGCCCCCTGCAGGAAGCCAGCTGGTCAGTGGTGGAGAAAAGTTCGATTGCTTCCCAGCATGGCACTGAGGGGTGGCCTCTTTATTCTTTGCTTGTCCCCTGGGATCCTTTAGGCCCATAGCTGAGAACTGAATTCCAGTTGCTCCCCTCCCCCACACACATCCTGATTAAAGGGAAAGGCTGGGGACACTGAGCAAGGAGGGGTTGAGAACACCTTTGTGCAGCTGTTTGCATGCCTCACCCTGAACGGTAAGTCCCAGTTTGCCCACCTGAACTCAGGCTTGGAAAGGCAGGTCTGTATGCGTCATAGTAAGGTAGGGTTAAAATCTGACCCTTCACCCACACAGCTCCATTCAGAGCAAGAGGAACTGAGAGGAGGTTCACAGTGCCTGAGGCTGAGGAGCCAGAGTGGCTCCCCTCACAGGTGTGCCTGCTGCCCTCTGCCCCACAGGAAAGACAAGTATTGTATCTGTCCACGTGCCCTTTCTTGAGTCTGGCTTGGCGGCAGCAGGCTGCCCATGTGCTATGATGTGAAAATAGTGACACCCACACAGACCAGGCACAGCCAACCCAGAGTATAGGGTGTTGTCTTACCTGCCGTGCAGCAGTGCCAGGAGCCTGAGGCCCTGGAGTGCCCCCCTGGCCTGTGCCTGTTTGGCCTATGCATACTTGCAGAGTTTTGAACCCGTGGATCGGGGTTTCTCGATGGACCAGCTCTGTCCTGGGACTTGACCTGGACTTAGTCCTTCCTTTCTGATCCACCAGCTGCATTCTAAGACCTCCCTGGGTATCTGAGCTCATGGATAGTTCCAAGCCCTAACTATACCTCTTTTCCCTGTGCATGCTAGTAATAGAATCTACAGACAAGGTACAGTAAGAGAATAACAATAGAAATACAACAGTTATACCAGTATACTACAGGAAAAGTTACGTGACTATCGTTGCAAAACTTTTTTTTTTTTTTTTTTGTCTTTTTGAGACAGGGTCTCGCTATGCAGTTCAGGCTGGCCTTGAGCTCCCTTTTGTAGCCCAGGCTGGTCTCGAACTCACAACGATCCTCCTGCCTCAGCCTCCCAAGTGCTAGGATTACAGGTGTGCACCACCGCACCCGGCATTTTTTTTTTTCTTGTTTTTGCAAAACATTTTATTGTACTGTAGCTATTAGCAACCTTAGCGGGTGATTGTCTTTCTTCCCTTTCATTAAATGCTCTCTCAGCTTTTCACTTAATGGGGAGTTTACAGCTTTTGTTTGACCTATGCAGAGGGCCAGAAGCATTCCTCTTGGGCTCTGTTTTTCTCTCTTCTTTTTAACCTGCTATGTGGCCCAAGGTGACCTCAAACTCCTGGCAATCCTTCTGTCTCAGCCTCCTGAGTGCTGGCATTACAGATATGTGCTACTGTGCGTGGCCTCTTGGGCTCTGAGGCCATTACTACATAGCATGAAGGCCACTTGAATGGAGGTGCTATGATACACAACAGTTGATCTGGTAACCAGGTACTCAGCCAGTGATGCTGAAGGGGTTAGCAGGCAAGATGTGCCTCCTTGGCGGACATTCTGGACAAAAGGGTGATTCACTTTCTGACAGGACTGTGAGATTTCATTACTCTAAGAACAGTGTGGAATTTCAAACATAAACTATTTATTTAGTTTTTTTTTTTTAAGTCAGGGTCTCATGTAGTCCAGGCTGGCGTTGAATTCACTATGTAGCCCAGGCTATTCTTGAATTCAGTGATTCCTCTGCGCCAGCCTCCCAAGTGCTACGATTACAGGTGTGCTGTGCCACGTCCAGCTACTCGTCAGCACTTGGACTTTGCCTTGTGGTGCTGTCAGGATGGAAGCTACCTCCTGGCTCCACGTTAGAAACAGGGCAAGCTGGGTTTTAGGTTTATGCCTTGACAGCTGTCACCCTGCTATGCCTGGCCATCTCACACGGGGCCTTCTCAGATGGTGTGTCCGAACTGCAGTCCTGACCCTGGTTCCCTCAAGCACCATCTAGGCTTAGGTTCTGGTTCCAGAGCCTTTCAGTTGCTTCCTGACCACAGAGGGCTTCTGAGCTTGGCATGGTGGGATGCACCTGTGTTCTAACTGCTGAGGCCAGAGGATTGAGCCCGGCCTCGGGGTGACCGTGTGCGTTAGTGAGTTGCGTCTCACCCCTCTTTGCAGATCCTGGCAGCAGCTCTGACTGAGTGTCACCGCAAGTCCAGCGCCCAAGGCAAGCCGCTGGCCCTGAAGGTCTTTGTGGCCGGCAGGAACCGTCTTGAGAATGACGGAGCCACCGCCTTGGCGGAAGCTTTTGGGGTGAGTGAATTCTTCCATCCTGCCCTGGTGGGCAAAGTGGGCCACTTCCTGTCCCAAAACATCCCTAGCTGGCCAGCCACCTTGGTGGCTCAGCAGCAGCTCCATGCTCTGTTTGAGAAGACTGTAACCTTGGGCAGGGCAGGTGCCTGGTCTAAGAGTGTCACTTGCCTCAGCAGCATCAAGGACAATGGGAGCTAAGCACACATACTTGTCGGACAGGGACATAAGACAAGTGGGAGCAGCGAAGGACAGGGCTCCTCCCTTTTCTCCTTTTCCAGGGCCCTGTATTGAGGCCCTGACAATGAACTCTGTGTGTCTCCCAGAGAAGTGGAGCACTGGGTTCTGTTCCCTTCCGATATTTTATGTTTTGTTTTCTGGTGCTGGGGTTTGAACCCAGGTCCTCATGCACGCTAGGCAAGTGCTCTACCGCTGAGCTACCTCCCCACCCTGTTCATGGGAATGTTTCCTAGGGTAGTGGCCTGTCCACCAGGCTGCATCTAAAGAAGCCTTGCCTTGCCTGATTGACTCCTTGGACCACTTGATCAGGGGGCGCTTGCCTCTCCTGGGGCTGGAAGAGCTCTGGCTGCTTCTCTTCTGTCGACCTCTGCTATGCTTAGAATAGGGTTCTTAGCCCAGTGTAGGGAGAGTTTAGGGGGCTTGTGAACACAGAGAAATTCACATCATTGCTATCTCAACATAGCTAAGGAGCTGAGGAGATAGCTCGATGGCATAAGTGCCTGTCTCTCAAGTGCAAGGCCGTGAGTTTGAACCCTGGTCCCGCAAAAAAAAAGTCACATAGCTAAACATTATAATTAACTTGGGAACAGTGGCATTTAGGGGGTGCTGATCCCCTACACAGTGGGAATCCCGTGGAGCCACCCCCCAGCTCGTAAGTGTAATGTTTGACTCCCAAATTCTTTAATAGCCTTTGGTTACCCTGGACGTAAACATCTGGTTAATGTTCATCTTGCATTTCGTTTTAGGGAGAGTATTTGGGACCTGGGGATTGAACCCAACGCCTTGTGTGTGCTAAACATGCACTTCAACAGCAAGCTAGACCTAAGCCCCGCATTTTGTGTCATATTTATCGCTCATGGTGGAAAACCAAAGAGGACCAAGAAGGATCACTTTTTACCATGATTTGCAACTTATAGGAGAGGTTTATTTTTTTATATATATATTTTTTATTTTATATTTATTTATTTTTTGGTGGGACTGGGGTTTGAACTCACGACTTTGCACTTACCAGGCAGGCACTTCTGCCATGGAGCTATCTCCCTGGCCCCTTTATTTTTTAACATTCTCTCTCTCTCTCTCTCTCTCTCTCTCTCTCTCTCTCTCTCTCTCCCTCCCTCATGTTACGGCCAGCTCAGCCTTCCCTGGCAGTGGGACTGGCACAGCATGTGGTGCCAGGGATTGAACTACAGTCCCTGTGATTGCCTGAGCAGGTGCCTTGGATGGCTGAGCTATCTCGCCGGCCCACAAAAGGTTTATTTTTTGCTTTTGCTGCCAAGAACCAAACTCAGGGCTTCCAGCTTGCTAGGCAAATCTGCAGCCCCAATGTGCAACTTATAGAAGACACAGATTACTCAAGAGGGGCCAGTGTCACAGGGTCACATAATGTTTTACAAAAACATTTGCAGCACTTGAGCTCATGGGGACAAAAGTAGCTATGAAATATTTTGTGGTAGAGTGAATTTTGGCTGTCGTAATATAATACTATGCTTTTTTTGTGATATACAGATTGAACCCAGGGTTGCTGTATTACTGAGCAGCACCCCAGCCCTTTTTTAGAATTTGAAATAGGATACTGTTGAGCTGCTCAGTGTGGCCTCAAACTTGTGCGGTGGCGCAAGCCTGCAGTCCCCGCTATCAGGGAGCCGGAGCTGGGAGGGCTGCTCATGCTGATGGGTTTGGGGGCGGCTCAGGTAAGAGTGAGACTCTGTCACCAAAATTAGAGAAAAAGAAAGAAAGTTGTTCCTTGCTGTACAAGCTGCTGCAACAACAGTACATGCCCAGATCTTGTTTCTCATGCGTACCATAGACTGTGCATTGTCTGTCTGTCCTATAATCTCAACACTCTAGTAGGCTGACGCAGGATTACAAGTTTTCTTAGTGGCCTTAGTGAGGTCCTGTTCCAGAATAGAAAATGAAAAGGAATGAGCGCATAGCGCTCAACACAAAGGCCTCTGTTCAATCCCTAACACAATGTAGAAAAATACCTATGTTACTGTAGCATATGGTTTGTTTGTTTGTTTTCCTGTGGTACTGGGGGATAGAACTCAGGACCTATGTGCTTGCCAGACAGGTGCTTATGTCACTGAGCTATGTCCCTGCTCTCCCCCACCCCTTCTTTTTTTGAGACAGGGCTTTACCATGTAGTTCAGGCCAGCCTTGAACTCACCTATGCCCAAGCTGGCCTTGCACTCACAGCAGTACTGCCTCAGCCTCCCCAGTGCTGGAATTACAGGTGTGTGCTAACACACCTGGACCACATTTTGGGGTGTGTGTGTGTGTGTGTGTATGTGTGTGTGTGTGTTGATAATGTTTCATTTCAGTGGATTTCTTTTGTAATTGTTTCTTTTTTTTTTTTTTTTTTTTTTTTGTATAATGGTCTACAGGGTATATTTAGGGTCTCACTATTAGATCAGACTTGTACTGATGCCCCTGTTTATAGCTTCCCAAGAGCTGGGATTATAGGCACATGCCACTACAACCAATCTCAATTGCCATCTCAACACGGCAGGCCCGGGTATCAAACCCCTGGTCCCTGCGCCTGCTTACAGGTGCTTTAATCCACTGAGCTGTTTGGCCGACCCTTCACTTTTATTGAAATTTAAAAACATTTTTCCTAAGGAGTGACCCAGGGGCTTTCTTAGCTGGCTGATGAGTGCAGGGCATGACAGATGTTAAGCAGCATGGCTCGTGCTGTGCCTTCCGTACCATGCCAAACGCCTGGGAACAGAGATGTCCCCAGCCTGTCCCTGCTGGTGTTCTGGTCTATGGTCTACTCTACACTGTCCTCTTGCCCTCGCAGATCATCGGGACACTGCAGGAGGTACACATGCCACAGAATGGGATCAACCACCCGGGTGTCACGGCCCTGGCCCAGGCCTTCGCTATCAACCCCTTGCTGCAGGTCATCAACCTCAATGACAACACCTTCACTGAGAAAGGCGCGGTGGCCATGGCTGAGGTAGGTGAGTGGGCCTGTCAGGGCCTCCCTGGCTGGGTAAATAGCACCTGGCTGCTGCCTCTGTGTTGCCAGGAGGGGCTGCTCTGCCCTCTCCCTGCCATGTGGACACATTGGAACAGGGCCACTGTCTAAGGAGGCTGTGCCCTGCTCCCTGAGCCTGCAAGCCTCCACCTACCTCCAGTGCTAGGGCTGTCTCTTCAGGGTGCAGGAGATAAGGCGCCTGCCCTGGCTTCCTGCATTGATTCAGCAGCCGAACGTTGAGCCCCTGTATGGTGCCCAGGTTGTAGCAGGTGCAGGCCCCATGGGTCCCTCCTTATGGAGGGCAGGGAGCCACCAAGAAGTGTGAGCTAGGGCTGTGGATGACAAGCACCCCCAGTCTCCCGAAAGGCTGTACTACTGCTGTAGGTGTCATCAGACAAGTATGAGCCTGGGAGTGCTCAGGACAAGCTCTGGTGTAGCTGGGCCAGCTTCCGAAAGAGCTCGTGTGCTGGCTGAGTTGTGCCGGACAAGTGGACAGAGAGTGGGATGAGTGGACAGAGAGACCACAGAGCTTGCTCCTGGGTCCTGTGGGTGCAGCAGGGATGATGGAGGGGAGGGGAGGGGAGCAACTCCTCAAAGCCTTGCTGGTTCCACAAGGCCCTGTCCTGTAGGTCATCGGGAGCCGTGGAGGGCTGCAGGGGGTGGTGCACTGGGACAGACCTGTTAGAGGTAGAGCCCACACCGCAGAGGCCCCCAGGAGGTTGGGAGAGGAGCTGAGCTGTGGAAGGCACCATCCTGGGACAGGAGAGGACAGCATGGGGACAGAGCAGTGTGACCTGCACCCTTACCTTGGACCTTTTTCCTTCCTCATAGAGCCTGAAGACCTTGCGGCAGGTGGAAGTGATCAACTTTGGGGACTGCCTGGTGCGCTCCAAGGGGGCCGTGGCCATTGCAGATGCTGTGCGCGGGGGTCTGCCCAAGCTTAAGGTGCCGCTGCACTCCAGGGCCTGGGTGCACATGGGAGGAGGCGGGGAGCCCAGCCCCTTGCCCTTCTACACCATTCTGTCTCTCTGAGGCACGTTGTTGTCACGGGAGGGAAGGCAGTGGTTCAGCATCAGAGTGCACCTCGCACTGCCGCATGTAGGGGCACAGGCATCATCGTGTCAGGCACGTTTGGCTTCTAGTCCCTGTGCCTCTAGAGGAGCAGGACCTGGCCCCCCAGTAGCTACCAGCCTCCACCACCTCCTTCTCCTTCTCCTTCTCCTTCTTCTTTCTTCTGTCTTCTTCTTTCTTCTTCTTCTTCTTCTTCTTCCAGGAACTGAACCTGTCCTTCTGTGAAATCAAGCGAGATGCTGCCCTGGCAGTGGCAGAGGCTGTGGCTGACAAGGCCGAGCTGGAGAAGCTGGACCTCAATGGTAATGGGGCTGGGGGGTCCCCAGCACAGCCCTGGTGCCTGGCTCTGCACCATTCTCACCTTGTTGTCCCCTCTGAGCAGGTAATGCCCTGGGAGAGGAGGGCTGTGAGCAGCTTCAGGAGGTGCTGGACAGCTTCAACATGGCCAAGGTGCTGGCGTCCCTTAGGTAGGAGGCAGGTAGCCCCACGTGCCCACATTCCTTCCTCTGCATGCTTACCCAGAAACTCACAGAGTACCTGTGTGCCAGGCCCTGTGCTGGCACCAGGGACAGAGGGTGACCAAGGTTTCTGAGTGGCAGAGATGGGGCAAGGTGACAAAGCTATTGTCTCCTTCTCTGGGGTGGGTGGGTATCAAGCATGGCACCCTCTGCAGAGGTTGAGTCTTGGAGGCTGACAGGGCCAAACAGCAAATGTGGGGGACAGGAGGCTGTGGGAGCTGCAGGCTGGGCAATGAGGCATTCCTGAAACTGACTAGAAGGAAGCAGTTCTTATTAAAAGTAATAATTTAAAAAGAAAGGCCTGCAGGATGGCTCAGTAGTCTAAAGCACCTGCTTAGGAAAGCCCAGGCAGCCACAGGGACCGAGGTTCGATCCCCAGCACCACATGCTGTGCCAGCCCCGCCCCCAGGGCAGGCTGAGCCAGCCATTAAAAAAATAATAATAATAAAATAAAATAAAAAAAGAAAGGGGGGCTGGCGAGATGGTTCAGTGGTCTAAAGCGCCTGCTTAGGAGGGCTCAGGCGACTGCGGGGACTGCAGTTCGATCCCCGGCACCACATGCTGCGCCAGCGCCACCACCAGGGCAGGCTGAGCCAGCCACAAAATGAATAAATAAAGAAACAAACAAACACAACAAGCAAGCAAACAAACAAACAAACAAACAAATAAATAAATAAATAAAATTTAAAAAAAAAAGAAAGGAAGCAGTTGGCACAAGAGAAGCCGGCGTAGCTGGCGGCACACACCCATAGTCGCAGGACTCCAGCGGGAAGATCAGGCATTCTCCAGCCTGGGCATTTTAGCAAGAGCCTGTTGTTTCAGACAATAAAACAGGGCCAGGGACATAGCTCAGTACTAAGGCCCTAGGATTCGTCCTCGGTGCCAGGGAAGAAAGGGCTTCTCTAGCACGCCGTACAGAGCAGGGCAGGTGGGCAGCCGGCGCAGCAGCCTCCTGCAGCATGAGGTCATGCCAGCCGCCCCAGGCTGCTCCCTCCCAGTGTCCTCATCTGTGTAGCAGGCAATCACGTGCCTCGGGTGGCCAGGCACCTCAGGGGCTTGGGTCCTTGGAGCTGGCATGGCCTTCAGTGGCAGGGGTACCTCTTGCACCTCCCGTGGCGATCTGTGTCCTGCGCAGGAGCAGGGCTGCCCCAGTCCCCCTCACAGGGCCAGGCCTCTGGGCCAGTGTGGGCCAAGGGCGGGGAGGTTTTGCCTTAGTCAGCTCCTCTCTGCAGTGATGATGAGGGTGAGGATGAGGATGAGGAAGAAGATGAGGAAGGAGAAGATGAGGAAGAGGAGGAGGAGGAGGAAGAGGAGGAAGAGCCACAGCAAAGACAGGGAGAAGAACTAGCCACGCCCTCGAGGAAGATTCTGAACTCCAGCCCTGGGGTAAGTTCCTGTCACTGCTGGGGCCACAATTTCTTTTCATCTATGTAGATTTTGGGGTCTCACCTTATAATTCAGGCTAGCCTGAAACTCTTTGATCCTCCTGCTTCAGGCTTCCAGGTAGCTGGGATGCCAGGCATGCGCCACCATATCTGGCCCTGCACGCTACTTTTGTTGAATATCAGTATAAAAGCAGATGTTTTTCTCTCACCCAGCAGTGCATTATCCTGGTACCCTTGTGCTCTGGAGATTGTAGCTGGGACTGTGGCACATAGTTGGTATCCCTTGCCAGGCCCCAATGGCATCTGACTGCCACTTCTAATCTGTTTGTTCCTGTTCTTTCATAATTCCCAAAGGAAGCTCCAGGGAGCTTTGGGGAGGCCCAGGAGCACCCACCCCAGATGAGCTGGGTGCTTTCTAGGGTTCTGCAAGCATCATGGTGATGATCAGTCTCAGGCAGCTGGCCTGGCCCCTCTGCCCACCGCCGCTCTGACCCTGGCTGGACTCCAGGTGCTGGTGGCCTCTCCTAGGTCATTTCTGGGTCCTCAAACGGCCCCACAAGGATCCAGCTAGAGGAACAGTGTGGAGTGGTGGACAGTTCAGACCCGGGCCCAGGCCTGCCTAGAGTGAGGGTGGGTGTTCTGGAGCTGGGAATCTCTAGAGCCCCCTTAATCCCCACCACCTTATGTCACCTGTTTCAGGAGCCAGCCCCGTCACTGTCCTCCCCACTGCCTGCCGATGTCTCCACTTTCCTGGCCTTCCCCTCCCCTGAGAAGCTGCTGCGCCTTGGGCCCAAAAGCTCAGTGCTGATAGCCCAGCAGGTGAGAGTCCTCACCAGAGATGGGACAGTGGAGCCCAGTGAGAGCAGAGGGGCTGCTGCCCTCCGGGGCCGGGCCCTCAGGTTCTTTAATGCTTTTAAATGCAGGCACATAACCAGGCATAGTGGCACAATCCTATATTCCAGCTCTGGGAGACTGAGGCAGGAAGATCACCCCAAGTTCAAGGCCAGCCTAGACTCCTGAGCAGGACCCTGTCTCAAGAAACAAACAGGGCTGGCGAGTTGGCTCTGTGGTCTAATGCTCCTGCTTAGGCAAGCAGTTGATCCCTGGCACCACATGCTGCACAAACACTGCTCATAGTGCAGGCTGAGCCTCACACACACACACACACACACACACACACACACACACACACACGAAACAAAAAATGCATACACACAAATAAGCATGTGCAGGGTATCTGTGAGGCCCCCGCCTGCAGTAAGCGCAGGCTGCCCACCTCAGCCTCACCACATGGGGGATTCACACCCAGGCGGCACTCAGTGTGTCCATGGCCTTCTGCATGGTCAGCAGCTTCTAGAGCCACCTCCTGCCTGGCCCTGTGCATACCCAGGGGAAGCTGCCTTTGCTCCAGCCTCACTGGTTGGTTGGCCATTTCTTCATTCTGAGGTGATTATTGAGTGCCTGTTTGTGCCGTGCACTATACTTTAGTATGCTCTCGGGATTGAACCCCGGGCCTTCACACTGAATAGCTCAGCTTTTTTTTGTTTTTTTATTTTGAGGGCCAGGGAGATAGTTCAGTGGCGCACAAGGTCCCGAGTTCTATCCTTGGTACCACATACATACATACATACATACATACATACATACATACATACAATTTTTTTGAGACAGTGTCTCATTAAGTTGCCCAGGCTGGGGTAGAACTTCTAATCCTCCTTCCTCAGTCTCAAAGAGTGCGAGGAGATTATAGGTGGGCAAAACCATTCTTAGCTAATGCAAGCTTCATGTCATACCATTCCATAGTTTCCTCTGGGTAGAGCTGTCATGCCTCTTTATTCCAGTGAGTACATCTGTCACTCAAAGCAAGCCACTCTTCCTGGCAGTTTGTTTCTCCCTGTCGCACCCATTACTAGAGAAGTAGAAGTAGCTCTGGCTTCTTGCATGTGGATAGTGTCTGCATTCTGTGTGATTTCTCCCGTCCAGCCACCTGCTCCAAGCTGCCTCGGTGCTGTAGGTCAGATGGGAGCCAGCTGGAGGGACGACCTGCGTCCTGCCCACCGGGTCCTGTAGTCCTCCCACCTTTCCTGGTCCAAAGCAGAATTCAGACTTCTGTTCGCCATATGCCTGGGCTCTGACCTCGGTGACCTGCCATTGTCTCTTGTGTCTTCAGACTGATACATCTGACCCGGAGAAGGTGGCCTCAGCCTTCCTGAAGGTGTCATCAGTGTTCAAGGACGAGGCCACAGTGAGGACAGCAGTGCAGGATGCAGTAGGTAACGTGGGCCGGGGTAGAGACCTCCCACAGGGGTGCTGACTGACGGTGTTCAGAACTCTGCTGACGGAGCCCTCCATGCCATTCTGTGGGTCTTTCGCCTGGTCCTCCTGAGGAGTGTGCTGAGCAGGCGCCAGTATTTGCAGCTGAGGACATTGAAGCTTTCCCAAGCCATGTGGCTGTGTCAGGCCTTGCCTACCTAGGAGGCCAGAAACATCCCCAAGACCCCGTGTTCACTTCCTGTCTGGGAGAGAGTGTGGCTTCGGTGCCCACACCTGCAGGCAGGTCTGGCACAGAGGAGCCCGCTTCATTTTCTGGCTCTGGGGATCTGTGGTCCTGGCCCTGTTCTTTGAGCGTCCTCTTCCACCTTGTCACCGAGGAAGGGCCTCGTAAGTAAGAGCATTGCTCACGGCAAAGGAGGAAGAAGCAGTGACACACGGTGCTCCTTCCTGGATTAGTACTCCAAGGATAGCAGGGATGGAACGGGGCTTCAGCGGGAACCCAGGCTGAGTATCCCAGGGTCTGCTGTTTGCTCTCTAGAGTAACCATGCTGTCCCTCTCCTCACTGGGTCTTCCACTCCATGTGTATTGTCCCCACATTGTTTCACCTATGAGGCTAAGACAGGGGATGAGTTGCCACTCCCTGGTGCCAGCTGCCCTCACCCTGGTGCCTGTGTCCCTGCCATCCCTCCCCATGTCCCTGTTTGGTTGGGTCAGGGAACCTGCTGGGCTTGTGTGTGAAGAGGACTCTGGGAGTCTCTGGCCCATACCACCCCCCCTGCCTCTCACCCTGTCACCCTGTGCTTGTGCCGCAGATGCCCTCATGAGGAAGGCCTTTGGATCCTCAGCCTTCAACGCCAATGCCTTCCTCACCAGGCTGCTGGTCCACATGGGCCTGCTCAAGGTGAGGCTGTGGGCCCCACTGCCAGGGCTTCCCCTGGGCTGGACCCTGTTTTGGGGCTGAGCGGTATCTGCGTGGTAAGGGGACAGAGCCCTTAGGGTCTCCACAACTCTCTGTGTTCCCATCACAGAGTGAAGACAAGATCAAGGCCATCACCAACCTCTATGGCCCCCTCATGGCGCTGAACCACGTGGTGCAGCAGGACTACTTTCCCAAGGCCCTTGCTCCCCTGCTCCTGGCCTTTATCACCAAGTAAGTATGGCCTCATCACACCGTGCCAGCTGGCTGGAGTCCCCACCAGGCTGCTGGGCTGGACTGAGGGACTCACGTCTCAAGTCCTGGTGAAAAGGACAGAATCGAGAGTCCCCAGCTGGCTGAGAGACCCTCTGCCAGGATGTCTACCCCCATGTCCTGCTTTTCCCTGCAGGCCCAACGGTGCCCTGGAGTCCTGCTCCTTTGCCCGCCACAGCCTGCTGCAGACGCTCTACAAAGTGTAGCCTCTCGCCACCTCTTCTGTCCCCAACCCACACTAAGAATGGGGGCTGTCAGGAACTGAGCTGCTGCCCTTGTGTCCCCAGGACAGGACTCTGACTAGAGGCAGGGAGGGTCTTCGTCTTGTGTTGGTGTGGTCCAGTGTGTGTGTCGGTGCGGTACCTGTGCCCTGTGTCGGGATTGGGGTTTTTCATGTCTCCCTGGCCCTGGCCTGTTGTGGAGCACTGGCCTCAAGGACGGGTCACAGGCTGCTTTCCCATTAAAGACTCACCACCACCCGGGGGTGCTCTGCGCTCCTCGGCGCAGCTATCCCCTGGCCTGCTGTCCTGCTGCCTCCCAGGCTGTGCTGAAGCCCTGGACATGCTCTCTGCATGCTCTCTGTCTCTGTGTCACGCTGGGCTGTCTTCCACCTGGCCTGGGCCTGCAGCGGCTGCTGTTCCCACTGTTCAAGCTGTCGTGTGAACTGAGCAGCCTGTGGAGCAGGGGTTGCGGGGTGGGGATGTCATGGAGGGCAGGACCCCAGCCTCTATTCAGGTGGACCAGAAGAGCCATTGGGGGTGTTAGCAGCCAATCCAGGAACAGTGGGGCTGAGCCGAGGGGCCTTTGTGCTAGGCCCAGCTCTGTTCTGCCCAGGGAGGAGGAGCTGGAGCTCCAATGCCAATGCCGCGTCTGGGGCTGCTCTCCGAGGACCCCCTGGGCGGGGAGAATAGGTCAGGCCTGGCAGCCCCGTGACGCCTCGTGCTTTCAGTGTGCTCTGCGTGTCTGGGCTGTGCCTAGCAGCTTCACAAATAAAGTCACCTGTGGCAGCTGGGAGACCGAGAAACTTCTCTCACCCACATGTGGCATCATCCTGGCCGTACTATGTGGGCCCCGCCTCGATCCTGCAGGAGCCTGGTGCCAGCCGCGTGCAGGGCCTGTCCTGACTGAGGCTTGCGTCCTGTCACCTTTCTTGAGCTGCAACTCCTTGGCCCCTTGTGGCCCCTTCATCTGTACTGTGGCTGGGCTGCACACTGCCCACAATCATCGCAGGCCTCGCTGTTTGCAGTTGGGAACCTGGGGCTGGCAGGGTCACTTCACAGTGTGGGTCCTGCCTAGCAAAGCCCCACGTCTCAGGGTCCCTCACCCTATCAGCACACACGGGAGGACCTGCTGGCAGCACCTTCTTAACTTTGTTACACAGCAAACACCTCTCCCCCAACCCCAGTGTTTTTCACTCAAGATTTCTTACCAGGCTGGGAGGCTAAGGCAGGCAGATTGCAAGATTACACTCACCACAGGGAACATAGTGATGTGGTGAAACCCTACCTATAAAGCCAAAACTACTTGTAGCCCTGTGAGGACAGCAGGCAGTGAGGCAAGGAAACCTTGAAGTGTCGCGAGAACCCGGAGAGCCAGGGTGGTGTCCAGGGGCCTATAGCCTGGCATCCTTCCAGAGTGGGAACACCCTTTGGTGCCCAGCTCTGCGCCCTTAGCAGAGGACACAGTGGTCTGCAGGGTGCAAGTGCCCAAGGCCCATTTCAGCCCAGCCTGAGCATGGGGCGAGGGGCTGAGACTGCTGCTTGCTGAGGTCACCTTTGAGGCCCCAGCACACCACGCTCCAGCTTACACAGGGACCCCAGCTGCTCTGGAAAGGCCTCAGGTGCCTGAACTCCCACAGGGAAAAGCCTACCACGTGCAGCTGTGAACTCCCTCATGAGTCCACTGATGCTGTCACCTCTGAACACAGGAGCTTTTAGATCCACACTGTGACAATGGCAGAAATCAAAGCGACAGGTAAAAGTAAAGCCACTCAATGCAGTGTTGTACAGAAAAAAAATGCATTTCCACAACTGCATACACAATGAGTCAGCAGAAAAGAAGGCCAGTTGTAAGGGTTCCAAGCCAGGGTCTGTGTGCTCGGCCTCCACATACAGTGACCAAGTGAGATTTGTCCCTTGGGTGCTAACAAGGTTGATGCAACATGAAAGCCAGGGTAAGGACTGCTCTAGCAGAACTTGGCTTGTCATCCTGACACAGAAAGGGCATGTGGAAGCTCAGCATCCTTGTGACAAACCAGGACTAGGAGGACATTACCTCAGCATGGTAAAGGCCATGTAGGAAAAGCCCACAGTTAACATTGATAATGGGGAAAAACGGTTTTGTCTTAAGATGGGGAACAATGCAAAAAAGGCCTGTTCTCCAGTTCCTCTGGATGGAACCCAGAGCCTTCAGACAGATGCATCCATAGCCCTTAAAATTTGGAGATGACTGCCTGGATTACTAAATTGCCCAGGCTGGGTTTGAACTTGTAATCTTTGTCTCAGACTCCCATAGTGCTGGATTACAGGCATGCAGAGTGATTATTGGGTCTTGAATTCACTATGTAACCCTTGCTGGCCTTGAACTTACGATGAACCTCCTGCCTCAGCCTCCTAAATTCAAGGTTACAAGCATGCATCTGTATGTCCTGCTATTGTATTGGTGCATTTTAGGTATATATGACATCATAGAGGATTTGTGTCTGTACACTACACAACTTTTTTCCCATTTCCCTGCCCTCTCCAACCCCTCCTCTATAAAAACTTTCCCTCTCCCCCTCCCCCCTTTCACCTGGTAACTGGCACCCAATATAGTATGGTTGTGGGAGTTGTAGCCAAAATGATTGAGCAAGATAAAGCATTCAAATCCAATAAGAAGTAAAATCTCACACATGAAGGAGACCCTACTAAAGACTCCACTTGACTGCCGGGCATGGTGGCGCACGCCTGTAATCCCAGCACTTGGGAAGCTGAGGCAGGAGGATTGGTGCGAGTTCGAGACCAGCCCGGGCTACAAAAGTGAGCTCAAGGCCAGCCTGAACTGCATAGCGAGACCCTGTCTCAAAAAGACCAAAAAAAAAAAAAAAAAAAAACTCGAAAGCTGTTAGAACTAATAATCACAGACTTGCTGCTTTGGAGTGCAGACCCACATGACTAAAAATGGCCTCAAATACTTGTGCAGCATGCACATGCACTGGTGTTCACACCAGCGCCACTTGCAACAGCTAGCCAACAATCCCACTGTCCATGTGTGTACAGTGGCCTAGTATTCAGCCAGGAAAAGGGATGAGCCCCTCATGTTCCACAATGTGGGTAAGTTTTTTTTTTTTTTTTTTTTTCCTTATGTTGCTAAGTCTTGAAAACACTGTTACTTGCAAGAAGGGCCAATACTATAGGATTCCACTTGGATCGGGTTTGAGTATCTAGAACAGGCAAATACACAGAAACCATGAAGAAGAAGCCAGCTATAGTGCTGCACACTTGTCATCCCAACATTCTGAGAAGCTGAGGCAGGAGAATAGGTTTGAGCTCAGCCTGGACAACTCAGTGAGACTGTTTTGTATCGGGGATCAAACTTGGGACCTTGTGCTTGCTGAGTAGGCACTGAGCTATCTCTGCTAGGGATATGTACTTTAGTGGGAAAGCATTTGTCTAGGATGGGTTCGGTCCCCACCAATGCAAAAACATAGAAAGTTGACAGTAAATGATCTTGACACTTCACACAAAAGTGAAAACATTTCAGTAGGCAGAGGAAATCACAACATGCCGTTTTACCCTCAGCAGCATAGCTAAAATATGGAAACCAACAGTGGCTAGTATTGGCAGGGATGCGGAACATGGAAACTCTTACAGCAGCAGCGTGTAAATTAAAGTGGCCACACAGGAAGCAGGCAGCGTCCACCAAAGCCTTCAGCTACTGTGTTAAGACTGTGTTCGACTCCTTGAGCCTCACAGCAGAAACAGCTGCAAACACAAAGCAGCACTTTCTCAAGTAACCTTGTGGCAGAAGCAGCCTCAGCATCCACCTGAGAAGTAACTGAGGTACAGTAAGATGGCAAGAGGGCAGAAGGCACATTGCAGCACATGCCAGCTTGAGATGGTGATAGACACCAAGCTGGGTGTGGAGATGCACGCCCATGACCCCAGCTACGTGGGAGCCCAACGGGAGCAGGAGGATCATAAATTCAAGGTCAACGTGGGCAAGACGGTAAGATTTTGTCTCAAAAAGGTAATAAAGGATCTCAGTGGTAGAGTGCCTGCCTAGCATGCACTGGAGGTCAGTTTCCAACAACACACGCACATCACGCCTAGACTAACCTGAAGTTGCTTCCTTTGTATTTGGTTTTTTTTTTTTTTTTTTTTCTTGTTTGTAGTACTGGGGATCAAACTCAGGATCTTGTGCATGCCAGGCAGGCATGAGAGCTGTCTCCCCGGCCGTTTCTGCTGTTAATTTTTCATCCATAACCTTTCTTTCCCATACCACCTGCTACCATCTCTCTTTCTCTGTTGGTTTCACCCACCAGTACCCTTGAGCTAAAAATCCTGTCTCAGCCAGCTCTTCCTCCACTACCCCCACTTCTATTCAATTTTAATCCCCTGCCTATATAGCTTTAAACCAACAAGATCTCTCTAACTGGGGCAAACTGATCTTCCTCTTGCATCCCAGGCTACTGTTGTGGTATATTATGGGATGGAATGCTAGCATGTTACTTTAGAAATGAAAAAAAAAATGAATACGTTAAAACTACGCCTTGGGCTGGGGATACAGCTTGGCAGCACAGCACCTACCTGGCAAATTCTAGTTCTTTTTTTTTTTTGGTCTTTTTGAGACAGGGTCTCGCTATGCAGTTCAGGCTAACCTTGAGCTCACTTTTGTAGCCCAGGCTGGTCTCGAACGCACACCGATCCTCCTACCTCCTCCAAGTGCTGGGATTACTGGCATGCACAATCACGCCCAGCTAAATTCTAGTTCTTGAGGTTGATTCCAAGTACCAAAATTAAACAGGGCCAGCTAGATAGTTCAGCAGACTAAAGTGCCTGCTTGGGGCTGGTGAGATAGCTCAGAGGTCTAAAGCGCCTGTTTTAGGCAACCGCATGGACCATAGTTCAATCCCAGGCACCACAAGCTATGCCAGCTCCACCCCTAGGGCAGGCTGAGCCAGCCATAACATAAGTGAAGTGCCTGCTATGCCAGGGAGATAGCTTCCTTGCAAGTGCCTGCCTGGTAAGTGCAAGGTCATGAGTTCGAGCCCCAGTCCCTCAAAAAAAACAATTATCGGGCTGGCAAGATGTCTCAGCCGTCTAAAGCACCTGCTTAGGCAACTGCAGGGACCAAGGTTTGATCCCCAGCACCACATGCTGTGCCAGTCCCACCCCCAGGGCAGGCTGAGCCAACCATAATAATTAAAAAAAAAAGTGTACCTGCTTACACAGGTACAGGGACCAGGGCTTGATTTCCAAGGGTGTGCTGAGACAGCAATTGAGATGGCATGGTGAGGCGTGCCTGTAGTCCCATTGCTTGGGAGGCTGAAAACAGGAGAATCACTACGAGTCTGATTCACATAGTGAGGCCTTGTAGACCCTGTGCTAAATACATTTGTAAAAAGAAAAACATAAAACTATGCTTTCACACCTGAATGAACATCCGACTGCTGAGCAGTGTCCGACATGACTGAGTGCACGCTGCAGTTCACCGCCGCCGAGGCTGGCCTCTGGTCGCCTCCCTCCAAATGCACTGATTTACTCTGGCATGCAGCGTGTTCAGTGAAAGTCTTTTTTTTTTTTTTTTTTTTAAAGAGCCACAGTGGTAGAATGCTTGCCTAGCAAGCATGAGCCCATAACTATGAAAGAAAAGCCCTAAACAAACAACTATAAACATAAAATTTTATCACAAACCTGGGTCTGTGAAAAAAAAATCATAGTATACAGAAGTCTTTGCTACGGTCTGGACATATTCTTGCTTTTCTTTCCTTTTCATTTCTCTATTACAGGGCTAGCAGCATTTTCACCCCTCCCTTCTTACAGCATAAACAGCTGCAAACACATGAAGCAAAACCTTTCCAAATGGCCTCATCCAGGAAGCCAAGGTTTTCTTTCTTTCTTTTTTGCGGGACCAGGATTCGAAATCACAACCTTGCACTTGCCACGCAGGCACTTGTGCCACAGAGCTATCTCCGCAGCCCTCTCATGGGGTCATTTTGTTTATTTATCTATTTATTTTTTTCTTTTTGAGACAGGGTCTCACTATGCAGTTCAGGCTGGCCTTGAGCTCACTTTTGTAACCCAGACTGTTCTCGATGAACTTTGACTGATCTTCCTGCCTCAGCCTCCCAAGTGCTGCTATTACAGGTGTGCACCACCACACTCAGCCCCTTCGGTCCTTTCATAATTTTAATTAATTAATTTGGTACAGGGGATTAAACCCAGGACCTTGTGCTTGCCAGGCAGGTACTTAGCTGCTAAGCCATTTGCCTGGCCCTGCTTTTTATTTTGAGACAGGATCTCAGTAAAACATTGAGCTGCTCAGGCTGGGCTGGAATTCACTATCCTCCTGGCTCAGTCTCCCACATGCTGAAATTGCAGGTGTGCACCGCTACACCTGGCTTTCTTTTATTTCTTAAAGTGCACATATGCCTGGGAAGACATATATTCTGATATACTTTGCAACATTGTAACTGCAAGAGAAGTGAAAGAAATCAGACTATCCAAGATGAGTGGATAGGTAAGTTTGATGCATTCATACAATGGAATACTATATAACGGTCAAAAGGAACAGGTATGGCTCAGAGGCCTGGATTTGGCTGACTCCCGAGAATCAGTGTTATAAACTAATCAACTTTGTAGTTGTACTTGCAGCATCCAACTGAACGTATGCAATTGCATTCTGCAAGGAAGGGGTTAACCATCCTTTCCCCCACTACATAGGGAAGTAGGCCTTCCCTACTCCTCCTGGTACCCGAGAGCAAGCTTTTAATATTAAGTGTTTTGCAGAGGACAGGAGAGGCTCAGTGAGGGGTGGCCCACCCAAGGTCCCTCAAAGTCTGCCAAGGGAGCCCAGTGCCAGGGACCCGCCACAGGATGGCCCCTCTTGGCCCCTCCCCACTGAGTGGACTGCAGACTCAGTCCTGGGCCCTGTTCCCGGGTCTACGCCGGGCAGGAGGCCCTGTAACTGCAGCCGCTGCCCCCACCCCTGCCCGCAGCCTGGGGAAGCCCCAGTTCACCCAGGCCCAGGCAGCGACAATGCCTCCCATTCAGCCTTGTCCCTGCGCCCGGCCTGCGGGCCGAGGAGGGGGGCTCCGGTCTCCTGTGGCCTCCAGGCGGGGACCATCGCAGCGGCTCCTTGCGCTGCGCCTCCAGGCTCGCCTGGCCTTTCCTCCCGGCGGCGGCAGCGGCATGGAGCGGTGAGTCCTTGGGCTGCCAGGGCAGGGGGTCTGAGGGCAGTTGCGCTTTTCCGGCAAATCTTACTCTTCTCTGGGCCTCAGGGAGGCCTCCAAACAGGGACTCTGGGACCCTGGGGAGTGGGTTGGCAGGAGGACCCATTCCTGGGGCCTCGTCTGAGGCTCAGCAGCCCCTTGAGCCCTCAGTGACCCACTTGACTGGGTCCATCCCTGGCTTGCCTTGACCACAGGCCACCAGCACCAAGATGCAGACCCTGGCACTCTGAGGACACAGAGACAATCATGAGGTGGGAGGTGGAGGGGCAGTCCGGGTGACAGGAAAGGCCCACAAAGGCTGTGCAATGTGGTTAGGAACAGAAAGGAGGGCTGGTGATGGAGGTGACATAAGTGTCAAGGAGGGTGCTCTTCTGCACCCTTGCAGTGCCAGCGACAGTTCATGCTCATGGTCAACAGGGGAGGGGTGCCACAAAAGGAGCAAGTTCAGTAGAGGAGTCTCGGCCTGGGCTTCCGTGCAGTCAGGAGGGGCACGCCTACCAGGGGGTCGTGGCGGAGATGCCAGGCTCTGGAAAGTTCCTCTCTGCAGCTGGGTAGTAAGCAGAGTAGGGGGCAGGAGAGCCACAGGACTGCAGTTGTCCCTAAGAGGAGAGGGGAAACTGGGTGTGGTGGCACCTGCCTGTCATGGAAGCTCCTTGGGAGGCTGAGGCAGGAGGATCACAAGCTTGAAGTCAGACTAGGCAATTTACTGACTTGAAAAGAAGGGACTCACTGGGTAAACTGGTGAGCCTCCGTTTCCTCCTGTGTGAAAATTTTGGTAACAGCAACTCCAGTGTACAGGAAGAAGGAACAGGCTCAGCCCGATGCCACTGTCATGGCCTCAAAGGCTGGGTCTGATGAGGGGCAGTATCAGGCCCTGCCCAGGACAGCCAGCTCTCCCTTCCTCTCCAGAGCCCAGAGCTCCACCCACGTCCCCTTGGTGCTGCTGTTGCTGCTGCCACTGGACCCAGCTTGGCACACAGCTGCCCAGCGCTGCCCACGGCCCTGCATCTGTGACAATGCTAGGTGGCACGTTTCCTGTCGGCACCAGAACCTCACTGAGGTGCCCAGCACCATCCCAGAGGTCAGTGGGGCAGGAGCATCCCACAGGCTTGGCAGTGTGGTTTTGGGGGACTGCAGGAGGATGCTGGGCTGGGCAGTGGATATTGCTGCCTGGCAAGGCCAGCCCCCAAGTTACTTCCCTCTGGACTCAGTCTTCACATCTTTAAAATGGGCAGAATAATAGTCAAGCAGCTGCACACAGTGGTGCATTTGGGAGGCTGAGGAAGGAGGAGGATCATTAGCTTGAGGCTTTGTGTCAAAAAAATAAATCCTATTGCATGATTGT
The DNA here is from genome assembly GCA_004027915.1 of Capromys pilorides. Taxonomy (NCBI): domain Eukaryota; kingdom Metazoa; phylum Chordata; class Mammalia; order Rodentia; family Capromyidae; genus Capromys; species Capromys pilorides. The sequence goes on along the minus strand of PVKN010000485.1, from coordinate 53,565 downwards.
ATGACTAATACATAAGTGACCTGCAGATACTAGTTTTAGTACAGATCTTTCTGCAGGATGGGGTGTTGTCTTCACCCTACAGAATTAGAGGTAGAGGTGAGCAAAAAGGAGTAGTGACAAAACAATGTGCAAGTGCCACCGCGGTGCGTGTGTGCGCATGTGTGTAGCTTCAAGGAGAAGGTGTGGAGAAGAGAGGGCCGCTTCGTGGCTCAGCCTCCCCTTCCTCTCGCCCAGCTCACCCAGAAGCTGGACCTGCAGGGCAACGCTCTGAGGCTGATTCCGCCGGCGGCCTTCCGCGACCTGCCGCACCTTACACACCTGGACCTGCGGCACTGCCAGGTGGAGCAGGTGGCCGAGGGCGCCTTCCGGGGCCTGGGCCGCCTGCTGCTCCTCAACCTGGCGTCCAACCGCCTGCGCGCGCTGCCCCAGGAGGCGCTGGACGGGCTGGGCTCGCTGCGCCGCCTGGAGCTGGAGCGGAACGCGCTGGAGGAGCTGCGGCCCGGCACCTTCGGGGCGCTCGGCGCGCTGGCCACGCTGAACCTGGCGCACAACGCGCTCGTCTACCTGCCGGCCATGGCCTTCCAGGGGCTGCTGCGCGCGCGCTGGCTGCAGCTGGCGCACAACGCACTCAGCGTTCTGGCGCCCGAGGCCCTGGCCGGCCTGCCGGCGCTGCGCCGCCTCAGCCTGCAGCACAACGAGCTCCAGGCGCTGCCCGGGGCCGCGCTGTCCCAGGCCCCCGGCCTGGCCCGCCTCGAGCTGGGCCACAACCCGCTCACCTATGCGGGCGAGGAGGACGGGCTTGCGCTGCCCGCCCTGCGGGAGCTGGCGCTGGACCACGGGGCGCTGCAGGCCCTGGGCCCCCGGGCCTTCGCCCGCTGCCCTCGCCTGCACACGCTCGACCTCCGCGGGAACCAGCTGGACGCGCTGCCCCCGCTGCAGGGTCCGGGCCAGCTGCGCCGCCTGCGGCTGCAGGGCAACCCGCTGTGGTGCGGCTGCCAGGCGCGGCCGCTGCTCGAGTGGCTGGCGCGGGCGCGCGTGCGCTCCGACGGCGCGTGCCGGGGCCCGCGGAGACTGCGTGGCGAGGCGCTGGACGCGCTGCGGCCCTCGGACCTGCGCTGCCCCGGCGACCCAGCGGAGGACGAGCCCGAGGAGCGGCCGGCCGGGCCCCGCGCGCACCCCCGCGCCCCCGCCGGGTCCGCGCCGGAGGCTGAGGCCGCGCCCTGCCCGCGCGCCTGCGTGTGCGCCCTCGGCTCCCGGCACAGCGGCTGCGAAGGCCGCGGGCTGCAGGCGGTGCCCCGCGGCTTCCCCAACGACACCCAGCTGCTGGACCTGCGGCACAACCACTTCCCCTTGGTGCCCCGGGGAGCATTCCCCGGCCTGGGCCACCTGGTGTCGCTGCACTTGCAGCACTGTGGTATCTTGGAGCTGGAGGCTGGCGCCCTGGCGGGGCTGGGCCGCCTTCTCTACCTCTACCTCTCTGACAACCAACTCTCCGGCCTCACCGCTGCCGCCCTCGAAGGGGCCCCGCACCTGGGCTACTTGTACCTGGAGCGCAACCGCTTCCTGCAGGTGCCGAGCGCCGCCCTGCGCACGCTGCCCAGCCTAGTGTCCCTGCACCTGCAGGACAATGCCCTGGAGCGCCTGGGCCCGGAGGATCTGGCAGGCGTGAGGGTCTTGCGCTGGCTGCACCTGAGCGGAAACCGCATTGCTCAGGTGTCTCCCGGGGCGCTGGGGGCGGCTCGCGAGCTAGAGAAGCTGTACCTAGACAGGAACCTACTTCGAGAGGTGCCCACCGGGGCACTGGAGGGGCTGCCCTCCCTGAAGGAGCTGCAGCTCTCAGGGAACCCGCTCCGGGCCCTGCCTGATGGAGCCTTCCGGCCTACAGGACGGTCCCTGCAACATCTCTTCTTGAACAGCAGTGGCCTGGAGCAGGTGGGCACTTGGTGTGTGGCAGGGGACACAGCACAAAAGACATCTGTGAACAACATTCAGTTCCTCCAATGGGAACCCTGAGATAAACTCATCATCCCCTCCCCTTAGGGAGCATAGTTGTGGATGATAGCCCAGGTGGAATTCAGGGTCGCACAGCTAGAGAGGCATGCCCCAGGGCACAGTGTGGAGGGGGGGGGGGATTTCGGTTTAGGTGTTACCTGGCACGGGGCTTAGGCAGAGTAGAAAGAACCATGAACTGGGCATCCAGGTGATGAACGTGAGATCCACCGGATTCCCTCACTATCTGGGCCACCTGGGCTCTCTAGCTTCCCCTCTGCAGACCCAGGGTGGCCCAGGCCTGGCAGGAGCTCACGACAGGACCTGGCACCTCCTTGCAGATTTCTCCTGGGGCCTTTTCTGGCCTGGGTTCGGGGCTCCAGAGCCTGCACTTGCAGAAGAATCAACTTCGGGCCTTACCCGCCCTGCCCAGCCTCAGCGGGCTTGAGCTCATCGACCTCAGTGCCAACCCCTTCCACTGCGATTGCCAGCTGCTCCCGCTGCACAGGTAGCACCCACCTCCCAACCAGGTCCTGCAGGACCCAGGCTGTTCTCTTTTCTTTTTCCCATGGTGCTAGGGATTGAACTTTGGTTCTTATGCTCACTGAGTAAGTGCTCTACCACTGAGCGAAGCCCCCAGCCTTATTTTTTTGAGGCAGGGTCTTGCTGAGTTGCCCAGGCTGGACTTAACCTTGCAGTCTTCCTGCCTCAGCCTCTTCAGTGGCTTGGGATACAGGTGTGCACCACGTCCTGCTCCTGTTGTTATTCTTACTCCCTTTTCATAAAGGATGGAGGCTTGAAGTGATGGAGGCTTAGAAGCCACATAACTGAGAAGCTAAGAGCCAGGACTCTGAGCAGCACCCTGCTAGACCCACTGTCTAGACCCAAACTCCCGATCACCCCTCTCCCCTCTGGAAGGTCAGACTCTGTGCTCCCCAAGCTCTTTCTTCCTCAGGTGGCTCACCGAGCTGAACCTGCGGGTCGGGGCCACTTGTGCCACCCCTCCCAGTGCCCGGGGCCAGCGAGTGAAGGCTGCAGCTGCTGTCTTTGAAGCCTGCCCAGGTTGGGCTGCCAGGAAGGCCAAGCGGACACCGGCATCCAGACCAGGGATCCGGAGGGCCTCGGTCAAGGGAAGGCCCTAAGGAGCTGGCAAGGTTGGCCAGGGGTGGGGGTGGGGGTGGGCAGGGAGGAGCAGGGCTTCAACTTCTGCTACTCGTGGGCCCTAGCACTGCGCACGAGCCCACACCCCACTGTCTCAACAAAGTCCCCTGCTCATCTCCAAAGGAAATGATTATGTCCCATTTCATCCCGTGGGACACAGTGGCCTTTCCTCTAAGCCACAGAACCCTGGTCTCTGTGTCCTTAAAGGACATGGTGTTTCTGCTGGACTGGTACTGACTCAGCCCTTCCCATCCTGACCTCATGGCACTGCTGAGGCCACAGGTGGGGACCAGGCTGCACCCCACTTCATCCCTGCATTCTGATTCAGCTGGAACTCAGTTGTGAAATCCCACACTTCTGGGTTGGGTTCGCAGGACCTGGCCAACAGGGAGATGCCTCCTAGCGGGGAACTGAGCAAAGTCAGGCAGGGGTACCTCTCTCCCCCGGCCCCCTGCCCTGCATGGGAACTTCCTCAGGAGACTGAAGATGCCTGTGGCCATTGGTAGTCCAATTAGTTCCCCAGGCTGCCACAACCAGGCACCACAAACCAGGTGACACAGGATGGCGGAAATCTGCCTAGTCAGGAGGCCTGAAGTTGGAAATGAAGGGTGTTTGGGGTCACCGTCTGAAACCTTAGAGGAAGGATGCTTTCTGGATCATTCTTCCAGCCACTTGGTGGCCTGAGGTGTCTTCTGGCAAAATTTTCACCTTCCCGTGACCTTCATGTCAGCCGCCCTCTGTATCAGTCAGTGGGATTCCCGCCATTTTTTGCCCCTTTGCAGTGCTGGGGATTGAACCCAGGGCTTAGTATATGCAAGGCAGGTTCTCTACCACTGAGCTACATCCTTGGCCCATATATGTAGTTCATTATGTAATTCAGGCTGGCCTCAAACTCATGGCAAAGCTCCTGCCTCCACTTCCCCAATGTGGGCGCAATGGTTCATTCCTAAGCCCTTTGAGGAAGGTGAGACAGGATCTTGCTATAGTGCCCAGGCTGGTCCTTCTGCCTGGCAACTCAATATCCTGAGTTGCTGAGATTACAGACATGTGGTACAAATTTCCCCTTTTTGCAAGGACACTGGCCACAGTGAGGCAAAGCCCAACTTAATGACTTCATTTTAATCACATTACTGCTACAGTGAGCTTATCTGCAAGTAAGATTGACTCCGACATACTGGAGATGTAGTTTTGTTTTTGCAGGACTGGGGTTTGAACTCACAACCCTGCACTTGCCAGTCAGGCAAGTGCCACAGAGCTATTTCCCCAGCCTTGACTCTGAGATACTGGGGGTGAAGATTCCATCATACCTTAGGGGAAAGTACAACTCAGCCTGAAACCATGTTCCAGAAGGCTGGAGGAAGCAGTCCCCAGGGCCCCCCGCAGCTGGAGAGGAACAAGTGCCACCACAGAAGCACCCCCAGCTGGCTTTAGTGCCGGGAGCAGTGTGGTCTCTGTGAACACTTCTGTGGCACTGACCAGCAGCTGGCAGCCCCAGGAGGTGTGCAGGCTCGGCCGGGCAGGTCCATCCCAGCCCAGTGTGTGACTAGAGTGGGGGCAGTGGGAGCCAGGTCCTGCAAAACATTTCTAAATATCCCACCTAGTGCCAGCCCTCGAGTTCTGGGTCACGATCCTTCTTCTATTTTGAGTGAGACACCCTCTTGCTAAGTTGCCCAGGTTGGGGTCAACTTCTGATCTTCCTGTAGTTTCCTAGTGTTGGGATTACAGGTGGGCACCATCACAGAGACATGCTTTAGAGAAAGAATCAGTTTCCTCCTGGGGATGCACAGGGATGGCGTAGGCCCTGCACCCTTGCAGGGTCAGGCTAAGGGGCTGGGCTACCCCTGTCTCAGCCTCCCTTGCTGCCCTGACATAGTTTGGTGTCTAGCAAATGAGAGGCACCTAGTGCCGTCGACGGGATGGGAATCTTGTGTTGGTGGTGATGTGAGGACCTAACCTGGGCTCTCTCTGTCCCACCACTGTCAGTTGACCCTGGATGGAAGCAACCACCCTCCCCTTTTTCTGCACCCATGGACTGATCATGGCGGACCGGCCATGACGCAGGTGGAGCAGCTGAATAAATGTAAAGCTGCACCCCACCCCACCCCACCCTACACACCAACAGAAGGCCCAGTGCTCATCAGGAAAGCTGGGGCATGGAAAGTGATGACTGGGTCTAACCTACTGTGCCAGCCACTGGGACCCTCGGCAGGGGAAACGGGGAGCCTGGTGTTAAGACTCAGAGCAGATTTTCCAGTGACAAATCCAGGTGCCTGGAGGCATCAGCAACCCAAACCACAAGCACTTCTCCATTTCACAGACACCCGGCAAAACTGACTTCTGTCAGGCCTGAGTTGGGACTAGGGACAGGTAAAACTCAGGCTCTACCTCTGGTGACCTTGAAGTTTTAGGGAGGGGACTGGCACATGGTGACAGCACACTACACAGTTGTTACGGGGCACTTGAGATGACTGGTGCCACTGCTTTGCCCTCTTCATCTGCCCTTAATACTTTTTTGGGCAGAACTGGGGATTGAACTCAGGCCCTTGCACTTGCCAGGCAAGTGCTTATTCTGAGCACTCTCCCTAGCCCCTGCCCTTGACAGACTTTTATTTTTGTGGTACCAGTGACTGAACCCAGGACCTTGCACTTGCGAGGCAGGCACTCAGGCCACTGAGCATCTCCTTGGCCTGACTTAATGGACTTTAGGGTGGCCCGCGAGCACATAGGAAGGATTAGGCATTACCGTGGACAAGGAGCTCGGGACACTTGGGATCTCATGTTTGCAGCACCTCTATGGCTGTCTCCTTCGGGGAAGGCGAAGCGCTGGGAGCCAGTTTCCCAGAGCTCTTCGGGCAGGTCCCTGACCCGTTAGGTGTGATGTGCGCTCTTCCGCAGGGCTCCTGAGCCAGCTGCAGGGCCACGGTGTACACTCAGGCGTCTTCCTTGGGCAGCCCCCATACAAGAGCGGAGCATGGCTTCTGAGCTGTGCCTGCCCCCACCTGGGGTCTTCTCCTACAGGCCTGTGCACCAGGCGGTTCTGGGCTGGGTGCTGCACTGCACAGGGCTAGATCCACATCCCTTCTCAGAGATGTACCCAGCCTGAGCGCCAGCCACTGGCACAAGGTCTCAAGGGGCCACTGAGGTGGCTGCGCACAGAGGCAGCCCTCGAAGGGTAGACAGGAGCTGCTGGGCCCCACACGGAGGAAAGGGAAAGGCTCGGGACCCAGGAAGCTCTGGAGATACTCAATTTTAGGGGAGACTGAGGGGCAAAACCAAGCGCAAACGCGAGGTGAGCTTTCAGAATGCAGTTTAGAGGAGTGGGGAGAGGGCCCGAGGGGGCAGCAAAGTCCGGCCAGAGGTGTGTGTCACACCTCCCAGAAAGGCACAACCCTTTAGGGGCACCTCAGTGAACAATGGCCACGCCCCACACCAAGGCCACACCTGACCCTAGTCCACCAAAGGGAACTTCGGGGCCAAGCCGGAGCCCCACCTTGTGACCCATGTGGGTCCTGGTGTCCCAGAGTCCCGACTTCCACCAGGCACTGGCTGTGCCGAGGTCACAGGCTCTCCAAGCCCCGTCCACTCCTTGCAGGAAATGGCAATGCCACTGCACAGGGACAAGGTCCAGGGCACCTTGCAGGCCAGCAAATCCCACTGTCGTGGTTGCTGCTGCTCAGCTGCCTGCCATGGTGGGGTCCCCATGGTGCTAGGGTCAGCACTGTGTCCCCCAGGAAGTGAGGCCTTCCTCAGGCTCCCCCTCAGGCAGGAGAGGCTTGCTTTGCATCAGCTTGGCCACTCGCAGGCATCCTCTGGTGCTCCTGGCGTTGAGGGTGTGGGGAGGGCGGGAGCCCGCTGTAAACCCAGAGTTAGGTTCGCAGTGCTGCACACCTGTGATTCCAGCGCTCCAGGAGGCTGAGGCAGGAGGAGTATAAGTCTGAGCCCAGGCAGGGCCAAGTAGTGATGTACTGAGATCCTGCCTCAAAAAGTAAAAATAGGAGACTTGGGAGGCTAAGGCAGGAAGATTGTTGCAAATTTGAGACCAGCCTGAGCTACAAAGTGAGCTCAAGGCCAGCCTGAGCTGCATAGCGAAAGCTGGTCTCAAAAAGCTGATCAAAAAAAGTAAACAATGCTGGGGTGTAGCTCAGGGTGAGGGTTATAGGTTCTATCCCTAGCACTGGGGGAAAAAAGAGTGGGCAGCAAGTGTGCTTCCTTGGAAAGAACAAGGTCCAGAGGCTGCCACACAGATCCGTGTGGGGAACTCAGGCAGCTGGGTCACAAGGCCTTGCCAAGAGGGCGGAGCACAAGCCCCAGCCTCTCCCTCTGAGCACAGGCCCCACACCCCAGGAGGGCTACTATACACCAGAGCTGTCTCTAGCTCCAGGGACGGGGTGTAGGGGACCTCTGCTCCCTGGCCCAGGGGTGCTGCCCAGCGGGCGCCTGGGGCTCAGTCCTCTATCTCCTGCTTGATGCACTCCACGGGCATAGGCAGCTCCAGGCTGGCGGTCTTGTCGGACGAGGCCATGTCCAGGTGCTCCTCCTTCACACACACGGCAATGACTGTGGGTGACAGTGGGGTGAGTGTGCGTAGCCTGAGGGCCCAGTTTCCCACAGAAAGAACCAGTAGGAGGTGGCAGGCAGCAGGGGACACTCCTGTCCCCTGCTCACCTCCCAAGGCAGAAGAGGAAGCCAGGGGCCTGGGCGCACCCAGCCAGCCAGCAGGTCACGCAGAAATGCTGGCACCGCACTTGTCCCCACCCCAGCACACACAGCGGCTGCAGGAGGAGGAGGAGGCACGGCCGGGCTGCCGGCTGTGGCGCGCAGGCCCAGGGGCTAAGGACCCCCCTCCACCGAGGCTCTCTCTTCTGTGCCCAGGTCTGGATGGAGAGGTCTCCAAGCGCAGTGCAGGCCGGCCCTGCCTCGACCCCGGGGACTCACTGTCTCCAGGCCCAGGCTCCAACTCCACTTTCCCTATGGCCTTCAGCTCATGCTCCAGCAGGGGCTTCTTGGAGCCCTGTCTGAGGGCCCGGGGTTTGGCGGGTGGGATCCTTTTCCCTTGAAATAAAAAAAGAATCAAAGTCACATTAGGGTCCATTCTGCACGAAGCCTGCTGAGAAGGGTAAGGGGCAGAGAGACAAAGTGACAATTTGGGACAGACACTTTGAGGTCAGCGAGTTCTTTCATCAGGGTTCTCTACACCCTGCCTCCTGTGCCCACCTGTGCAGCCCAGCGCCTCCCCGGATGTGAGCCACACCCTCATACCACCCTGCCTGTGCCCATGTCAGGACGTCCACTCGGTGCCCCATGCCACACTCCAGCTCTTGAGTTCAGCTCTGCCAACTCCCCTTTCTGTCTCCCCCTCCCTGGGCCTGGGTGCTAGGTGCTGCAACCCTCAGGAGAGTGGTGGCCCACGAAGCCACCTTTTCTGACCTCTCCCTCAGAGCCCCGTGGCTGCAGGTGCCTGGGGCCACACTGCTTGCAATTATGTGGTGCTCTCTCCTCTCCCTCAATTATGTGGTGACCATCTCCAAGGAGACTGAGCTCCCATCATGCTCTGGGTGCCCAGAGACCCAACGGTCCTCCCCAGAGAGACACAGCAGCAGTGGCTCCTAGGCACCAGAACCTGGCTGCCTTGGGGCACAACTTACTTTTTTTCCCAAATTGTTTCTTTCTCTTCTTTGTGGCCTCTTTGGCCTTCAGAGGTGTGGTCGGTTCTGTGGTTGAAAGATAAGGGTAGGAGAGATGAGGAGCCCCAAGAACAGAAGGCAGAGGGGGTGAACAGAGCAGGGGGCAGGAGCTGGTGGGCCTGGTGCCGAACCTCGTGGTTCATGAGTGGGCGGCTGGCTGGGGTGGGTGTGGGTAGGATCGACAGATGTGGGCAGGATGCAGCAGCAGCGCTGTGGGCCCGGGGAAGGAGGGAGGGGAGACCTGAGCAGGTGGAGGCACTGCTGAGGGCAGCAGGGGGCTGCTAGCTTCACGCCAAGAGGCTGAGCTGGGCACGAGAGGGATGCGAGTGGCAGGGGGACAGGGACGGGGAAGCGTGCCTTGAGCCCAACCTGTGGCCACCGGTGGCTGTAGCTGGTAGCCAGTGAGCTCACACCAGCCCACAGGGTAGATGTCCGGGGACTCGCAATCCACCCACTGGTCATACTCGCTGTCCCAGCCGTCGAAGTGGATGCTGAGCAGCCGGTGTACCACCCTCTTTACTGTAGCCACGCAAATGAGACGTGGCTCCATCAGGTCCACGGCCTCCAGCTTCATGCCCACCTTGAAGCCATGGTTGGGGCAGTCCTAGGCGGACGAGACGCTGTCATGGAGGGCTGGTGACACTGTGGCCACAATAACCCCATAGTCCCCAGGAGGAGGGGCTAGAATTGCCACCCCACCACAAAACCTGGTGCCACCCGTGGCTCTCACCATGTTGAAGAGTCTTGATGGAGCCGCTTTGGACTTGGTCTTCTCCAAATAGGTCTCCCAGCTGAAGGTCTGGCTCTCGTACCCTACGGGAGTGGAGAATTTCCATGGGAGGGAGGAGGAGATGCAGGAAGTGGGCTGGGGGAGGGGAGCACACTGCCCAAGGACTACCGCAGCTTGGTCAGGACCCAGCCTGGGGCCTCCGTGGCAGCCACCTTCCCTCCCCCTCCCTGGATAGCACTGCTCTAGGACCACCGTCCTGCCGCACAGGCCCTTCACTGCTCAAAGCCACAAGCGGAGCTCTGCTCACCAACCACCTAGCACCCATGGTCTAAGAGCCATCAGTGGCGGTCACCTTTCCCACATCTTCAGAACTCCACAGCCAGGGTTCTACATGACCAACACCCTGGCCAATGACCTTACCCTGCAAGGCCAGGGCACAGTGCTGCGCCAGGCTCACCTTTCGGGGGCATGAGCTCAATGTTATTTTTCTGGCAGAAGGTAGCTGGGAAGATGGCGTGGGAGGAGGCGTGGTAGCAGAACCAGTCAGAGCCATCAGTGGAGGGTGCCCCATCTACACAAATCATCAGATAGCCGTCCAGGAGGACCTAAGGGAGTGTGGGCCACAGACAGGTGCCTTGTTATTGGCTATGGCCCTGAGGTAGGCAGGACCCTTAAAAGTACACCTCACAGCCGAGCCCCTCAAAGCCAGCTGGAGCCACGGGAGCTGGTCCCTGACCTACCTTACAGATGGTTGCTACGCAGATGTTCCCCAGATTCAGGGGGTCAATGACCTCCAACTTCATCCCCTCCTCAAACCAGCCACCTTCTGTGTAGACAGCGCGTACCTTAAAGGAACAGGCAGCTGGTGAAGGCCAGGTGGCTCAGGGTTCTGGGGACTGAGGGGCAGTCCCTGAGAGACACCAGGCTCCTGGACCCAGAAAGGGTCAGGCACTAGGAAAAGCACTCGTGGGCCACACCTCACCTTCTTGAACAGGTAAGGGACAGCATCACAGTAGATCTTCCGGAAGGTAGGGTGATGGGCCATGTCACTTCGCCTCTCTTTTGAGGCAGAGGGCAGAAGGAAGAGAAGGGAGGTGAACCTTGGTGCCCCCCCAGAAAGGTGGCTCCTCCAGCAGGATGTGGCCTGGGGCAGACATCACTGGGAGCCCCTGACCTAAGCCCCCTTGCATGACACCCAGGCAAGAAGCAACAGGACCAAGTCTTAATTCTACCACCTACCACTTGGGTTAAGTGACCCCTCCCTGCCATTCCTGGAGATCTGGGGTCAAGGGCACTGCTGACCTGACATCTTGATGCCGTGGCCAACACGCCGTGACCATCCCACTGGGTGGATCAGGGGGCTCCACATGTGACACCAAAAATCGTCATCACTGTCACCATCCTCATAGAGGAGCCGCAGGCGACCCCCGATCACTGTGTCCACCACAGCCATGCGGGTCCGTGACACCTGGGACTTGTCTACGACTTCCAGGCGCATGCCCTGGCGGAAGGGGTACTTCATGCTCTCCACCATCTGCAATGACACCAGACCGCAGGCTGCTGTAGCTCCCAGGCTCCAGCTCCCACCTTCCTGCTCCTTCTGGAGTCGGCAGAGGGCAGTCATAGCATGGCGGCATCAGGAAGTGACAGGGAACCTGTGCCTGCAGCTTCACTTGGGCCTAAGGCGCACAGGGCCACATCACTAACACCAGTGACACAAGGTGACAGCAAGCCCAAAACCTGCTTCAGACTGAGGAAACCCAAGTGATCAGGGAGGCCATGTGGTGAGCCCAGAGTCACACAGACTCACAGGGCCCAGAAGCTGGTATCAGCCTGGGCACTGCCCTCCTCCTCAGACTCCTGCACCCCTAGCCCTCTGCTGAGGGCAGTGCAGGTCTTACATCTCCATGTGTCCAATTCTGGCTCTGCTTCTGAGGGGCTGTGGCTCAGAAGCGCTTTTGGAGCACTGCAGTAGTGATCTGCACCCTCTAACCGAACAGGGGATAGTGCCTAAGCCCCTATGAGCCAACCCCAGAGCAACAGTGGTGGGGCGCAAGTGGGCAGCAGGTTCCTCATGCAGTCCTGGCAAGGTGTGCGACAAGACCGAGACAAAGCACTTGGGAGGCTGAGGCAGGGGATTATCGCCAGTTCAAGACCAGCCTGGCTACAAAGTGAGTTCAAGGCCATTCTGAAGTGAGACCCTGTCTCAAAAGAAAAAAAACCACACCTAGACTGAGTGAGCAGCGCTATTTTCACATAGGACAGCAGAGGGAGCCTGAGCCACTCTGGCCTTAACCATCAAGGCAAACTCCAAGAGCCATTTTCTCCACAAAGCCTGCTCTGTGACCACAAGGCTAGTGTACGCATTTTCTGTACCCTACCAGAGCTACAGGGCCACATATGGATGTCACCACCAGACCTTGGCTCAGAGGCCTCAGATTTAGCCAGGCCAGAGGCAGGTCAGTCTACACTGCAGGCCTGATCCCTCAGACTAGATACCAGTGAGCACCACTAAAGCAAAGGGCTCTTAGGAAAAAACACTGCAAAGATGGGTTGGGTGGCAGAAGCTCACTGGCAGAGCTGCAGCATGTGTGAGAGCCTAGATTAGATCCCTAGCACTTTTTGTCTTTTTGATACAGGGTCTCGCTATGCAGTTCAGGCTGGCTTTGAGCTCACTTTAAGGCCCAGGCTGGTCTCTTGAACTTGCAACGATCCTCGTGCCTCAGCCTTCCCAGTGCTAGAATTATAGGCCGGCACTGCCATGCCCAGCTAATCCCTAGGCACTTTGAAAAAATACATAAAAATATGGAACCCAGAAGAGCTCCCACCAGACCTTGATGTGGAAATCCACAGGCAATGTCCGGGAGCCCACCAGCCGCTTCATGAGGTACCCCTTCCAGTCGGTGAACTTGGCGTGGATGGCTGTGGGACACCAGTAGAATCCTGTCACTCAGAGAATAATTTCTCCCTGCCACTTTAGGACAACAACCACCTCATCTCACAAAACCAAGTTCCACAACTTGGATCCTCCCAGGGGTTCCATCCCCTCAAGACCCAGGGCTCCCCCTGCCAAGGGCCCTGAGGGAAAATGAACATTCTTGCCAACTTACTCCGTGGGGGCACCAGGATCTTGCTGTTGATAGCACACCAGCCGATAGGGTGGACGTCCACAGTGCCCAGGTTGCACCAGAAGTCATGGCTGGCATCATTTTCAAAGCCTTCATAGCGGAGCAGCACCCGATAGCCTGGAAGGAGGGCCCAGCACACCATAAGGGAGAACAGGCAGAAAAGGGGTCTCCTCAGGCCTCCCTCGTCTCTAGCCTGAGCTAGACTTCTCATGTCTATTCCAAGAGCTCCTTCCAGGCAGGTGGGGTCCCTGTTGTCCCCAGTAAAACAAATCCATGCCACTTCTGGAAGGCCCTAGGGCACAGGGAGCTCATTTCTACACCCTGATCATCTCTGAGCAAACCCCAGAGCAGCCTCTCCCAGCCTGGCCAGCTCCACCTCCCTGGAAGGTTGGAGGATCCTAACGAGGAGAGAGTCTCATGAAAGAGTATTGTTTGATCTATGAAGCGAGTGTCTGCTGCTGACACTGCCCACCTGCGAGAGACGTCACCACACACACAACCGAGACTGGCCCTGGCCAGAGGGCCGCTCACCTGCCGCCTGGATGACAGAGGCAATCCAGTATACCCGGCTGGGGAGCACGGCATCACTGTTGAGCACTTCCACCTTCATCCCCTTCATGACATCTTCCCACTGGTCATAGAGCGGGACCTGTGTGGTGATGAGCACGTTTGGGAGAGTGGAAGGGAGAGTGACGCGTCACTATGTCCTGTTCCGCACTTCAGCTGTCCCCATCATCCACAGTGCATGGAAAATCAGGCCCGCACCAGCAGGAGGAGACGGACACTGTCCTTGAAGAGCTGGGCACAGGGCAAGGGGCAGGTGGAGGCCCACAGTCATAGACCTGACACCTGATCATTACAGAGCCAGCCCCTGGCCAGCCATCACAGCACATCACACCAGGGGAGCCCTGGTCCCTGTCGCCAAGCTGGCCTATGCACCGGCAGCACATCCTAGTCCTAGTGCCCTCTGTGCACCAGGCCTTTTCCTGCCACAAAACCTACCACGGTGACTGTCACTCAACCTGGATGCTAAGTGTGACCACACCTTGTTCCCCACTGCTGAGACGTGATATTCCACACCTACAGTCAAGGCAAGGATGTTACATGGTGCAAGGGCCTGGGCGCACAAAAACTGCTTCATTCAAGGCAGCTGGAAGCAGGTGGGAAGCGTGCCAGAGAGGATCAAAGGGAGGTCTCTGCCACTCATGGCCACGCCTCCAGGCTCCACCCAGAGGACCCTTTGCTGCTCTGCTAGGCGGTTCCTAATCCAATGAAGCCGACATACTGGGATCAGTGATGACAGGGTCTCACTAGGCTGGGCTCCAATTTGTGATGCTCCTCCCTCCTCTCTTGAGTACTGGGATTACAGGCAGATTACAGGCAGGCCCCACTGCCCCTGGCTGGTATTAAACACCTGACCTCAAGTCCATCTCACTCGGGTCTTGCCCTTCAGCAGGGAGCCTCCTGCAGAGCTTGGCTGCAGGAGCCACTGGGAGGGGTCCCAGGCCAGGGCGCCTGCTCTGTGAGAGGCACTACCAATGAAGAACGGATAGGCCCAAAATGAAGTGGGGGTGAGGGGCATGGAGAGAAGAAAAAAGGAGAGTGAGATCTTAGACATCAAATATCACAAGTTCAGTGTGTAAACTGGAGGCCCTTAGAGGAGGCACAGCTGAGCCTGGCACTAGCCGCCCCCCCCCCCCCAACAGGTGTTTTCGGGAGGATCTGTAGGAAGTGGTCATAGAGATAAAATGGAGAAAGCAGAAAGGCCACTCAGTGTCCAGCCCTGCCCACAGGCAGCAGCACTCCTGAAGTGAGCAAGGAGCACCAGCCACAGTAGCACCAAGAACCGCCGTGTGCCTGTCCCTGGCTGTGCCCACCCCTGGCTCTCCGGCCCTCCCCAGGGGTACTCACATGTTTAAAGCAGCTCACAGGAGCAGCCTTGTAGCTGTGGTCCTTCAGGAATTTTCCCCAGTCAAAGCCCAAGACCAGAGCTGCAGAGCAGAAAGAGCAAGAGTGAGGCTGGGAGTGTATGCAGCAGCACCCTGAGGAGCCTGGGGGCGCCGAAGTGGGTCCCTTTTCAAGCCCAGCAGTCTCTTGACACTCTGTTCTGTGGCTCCTCTCATACCTGCCCTACCAGCGGTCATTGGGATGGTGAGGATCGAACCTCAGGTCTAGAGGAACCCTCAGGAACATCTCCCCATTCTCCTCTCAGAGAAAAGAAAATTCAATGCCTGTCATGTAAACCCCTTGGCCCTCCCTCCCTGCCTGCTCACACCCTGTGAAGGTAAGAGGGGTGTACACCTAGGCCCCTGCACCCCTCCTCCCAGCAATTTCAGTCAATTTTAGATTGGCTCTAAGCCTACATTTAATTAAGTCAGAAAGAGCTGCATTCAGGAGAGAAAGGTCCCTTTCCCCGTCCTTTCAGGCACTCCACACCCACTTCAAACCAGACCTGAACCTCAGCTGCCCAGGGCAGAGGGGCTACCATCATAAAGCAGAGAGAAACTAAAGAGGCCAATCCTGGCTTTTAAATGCCCAAAGGCAGGGTTCTGGCATCACTGGGCTGAGGGGCGGGATACAAGCCCCAGAGAGCCTGCAGGGCATCTTTTCCAGTCCACTCTTGGAAAAGGCTGCCGGCCTGACCCCCATCCCACGCCTCTGCTGCCTACCATCTTGTCCCGTTGGCGTCCCATCTGCCAGCTGTCCTGTCCCTTGGGAATGGAGGAAGGCTCCAATTTTAGCAGACCAGGCCGCCTTGTGCAGGACTTTGGCTTTCTTGGTGGGTGGTTTTCCCTGGTGGAAGGAGACCAGCGGGTAGGTCTTGCTGCAGGGCTCAGACCATAGCCTCTGCAGTTACCCAGCCTCTGGGGCTTTAGTTTCTTCTGTGCAACCAGAGAGTGGCTCTAAGGACACTAACCCAGGGCTGGGGCAGGGAAGATAGCATCTCATGGCACATGTTTTCCCATGAGCCTCTCCCTTCCATCTCCACCCTCCCGGCTTCTCTAGACCCACAGCAGAGGATGCACCACAGGGGCTAGAAACTCTGCCTGAGGAGGCCACATGTGTGAATTTTCTCAACAGATGTCCACAGCTGCCACAAGGGGCCTAAAGAGGATGTCCCTTAAGGAGCAAACCCTGATATGGTCTGGACCTTACAACTTAATTTATTTATTTGTTTGTTGTGTTTGTTTGTTTCTTTATTTATTCATTTTGTGGCTGGCTCAGCCTGCCCTGGTGGTGGCGCTGGCGCAGCATGTGGTGCCGGGGATCGAACTGCAGTCCCCGCAGTTGCCTGAGCCCTCCTAAGCAGGCGCTTTAGACCACTGAACCATCTCGCCAGCCCCTGGACCTTATAACTTAAAACACGAATGAAAAAGGCCAAGAATTTAAAGAGATCAGTGAAACACAACATGGATTTAAATCCAGACAGCCTAGTCCTAATTTTAATTTATGTAGCTTTGAGTGCCCACAGCCAGGCCACATTCCATCCCAATTCTGCAGGAGTGTGGGGGCTCAGGAGGACGCAAGCAGCAATGTTTTGAACTCTTCCTGGTGATTCCACCCTGCAGGCCAGTGGGCAGCCAAACACTGGAAGGTGGGCCGAGAGCTCCTGGGCTCCGGCACCGGATGTCACTCCAGCCCTCGGCCTCAGCACCTTTCAGAAATGCGGCTTAATAGCACATCTCCCAAAATTCTATGCATATAAATCATCATATCTGGCAAGGCTATCTAGACCACTGCCTGTAATGTGATGTCAGAGATGGGGTCCTGATCCTCAGGCCTGGTTCCCAGCTTCCTTTTAAGGCTGTTATAAAAGTGCAGGGAAGATGAAGGTGTGAGACTCCCCTATGGCTTAAACCTGTTGTTTAAAACTGAATGCGAATCGTATTAAACAAGAACCAGGGTTTCCTGTTTAGTCAAGCCTGACCGTAGAGGGCCACAAGCAGGGAAGGCCACAAGCCCACCAGGCCCTGGGTGACTCTCGTCTTGGCACCCAGGTGGAGGAAGGGGTGAGCGGCTGCCTCACCTGTAATCGAGCCAGGATGCTGGCTTTCTTGGAGTTAGAGGAGTAGCTCCGGGAGCAGGAGACGCTGCAGAACCTCTTGGTCTTGGAGAAGAAGGCTTCCCTTGTACCCACAATACCGCACATCTCACAGACAGCTGCAAGAAAGCTTAGTGAGTAACTCACCCAACACGGTCCCCTCAGACCAAACAAATGGGACTTGAAAATCTGGGCCACTGTGTCAACCAGTGAGCCCTAGCCTGAAATGCCCAGAGTCTCAAAAACCCTAAAACCAAAAAGGAATATGTGTATGGAGAAAGTGTCAAGATACTTAACCTCTACAGCTCTATTTTCTCTTTAAATTTTTTTTTAAAACATGGGGATTGGGGCCGGCGAGATGGTTCAGTGGTCTAAAGCGCCTGCTTAGGAGGGCTCAGGCGACTGCGGGGACTGCAGTTTGATCCCCGGCACCACATGCTGCGCCAGCGCCACCACCAGGGCAGGCTGAGCCAGCCACAAAATGAATAAATAAAGAAACAAACAAACACAACAAGCAAACAAACAAACAAATAAATAAATAAATAAAATTTAAAAAAAAAAAAAAAAACATGGGGATTGCCTGGCAAGCGCAAGGTCCTGAGTTCAATTCCTGGTTCTGCCAATAAAATAAAATAAAATAAAAAAAACATGGGGGACTGAGCCGGACATGGTGGTGCACACCTGTAATCCCAGCACTTGGGAAGCTGAGGCAGGAGGATCAGTGCAAGTTCAAGATCAGCCTGGGCTACACAAGTGAGCTCAAGGCCAGTCTGAACTGCATAGCGAGATCCTGTCTCAAAAAGACAAAAAAAAAAAAAGGTGGGGGACTGGGGAGATAGCTCAATAGAATAAGCACTTGCTTGGCAAGCATAAGGGTCTGAGTTCAATCCCTGGTTCTATATATAAATAGACAAATAAACAAACATTTAAATATGTATTTGGTACAGGGTCTTGCTATGCAGCTCAGACTTGTAGTGACTGCCCGTCTCAGCCTCCTCTGTAATCTCCTGCTGGGATTACAGGCATGCAGCACCACGCCTGATCTCAGTGGCCAGCCCAGTGCAGGGCAATCCCAGTTCCTTATACTTGCCAGGCAGGCACTTAAGGCTTCTGAACTATCTCTCTGGCCCTGTAGCTCTATTTTCTCACCTAAATAGGAAAGACAGAAGTAGTTTTGGGGGGCAACCCTGCCTCCACATTGGAATCCCCTGCGATTTCTTTTTTTCTTGAGACAGGGTCTTGCTCTGCAATTCAGTTCATTTTGAAGCCAAGGCTGGTCTTGAACTCGCAAGATCCTCCTGCCTCAGCCTCCCTAAAACTGGGATTACGGGTATGTGCCAGCTGGAGCCTGAGATGCTAATGAATTAATCCATTTGGGATACAAGCATTAGTAGTTTGTTACAAGGTCCCCAAGTAATTCCTTCTGGTCCCTGAGGCCTGCTGATCCCAGTGATTCCTACACGGACTAAAGTGCTGTTACAAGAGAAGGGATGGAAGAAGATGCGCAGGGAAAAGACAAAGGGCAGAAAGGAAAGGAAGACAAGATGAATGGGAAGGAAAGGAGGCTCAGCTGGCAGAGAGTATTACAATGCCCTCGTAAACAGCGTAGACACCAAGGAAAGGGCGGCAGGCAGACTGTCTACTCCACCTCTTCTCACAGGCAGCGCACACACCAGAAGCCCCGACACAGCAACCCTACAGCTATACAAACATTACCCCTCTGAAGACAACTGGCTTCCAGATGATCCATGGGGATTCCTATCTGGCCAAGCAAATCCTCAGCCAATATTCCTGCTTCTCACCCTCAACTCGCTGATTTCCAACACACAAGCCCTGTGCCACCATCTCATTTCTTGTCCCTTCAGAGAAAGGATTCTCGGGCCGGCAAGGTGGTTCAGCGGTCTAAAGCACCTGCTTAGGTAAGCTTAGGCAACCTCATGGACTGTGGCTCGATCCCCAGCACCACATGCTGTGCCATCCCCAGGGCAGGCTGAGCCAGCCATAGTACAAAAAAAAAAAAAAAAAGAGAAAGGATTCTCATCACTGCCTCCTATTTTCTCCCATCTTAGAAATCCTCAGCTCACTCACGCAATTGTAAAGGTAGCACCATGTCACTAACTGGTGTCTAACATGTGCTCAATAAACATCAGTTATATGAGATTAAAAATATACATTGGTGTATAAAAGAATGAATGAAATCACAATTTGAAATCACATTACAGGAGCCGAGTGTGGTGGTACATGCCTATAATCCCAGCACTTGGGAGGGTGAAGCAGGAGGATTAGTGTGAGTTCTGCGAGTTCAATACCAGCCTGGGCTACAAAAGTGAGCTCAAGGCCAGCCTGAACTGCATAAGGAGACCCTGTCGTTAAAAAAAAAATTTAAGAAAAATGAAATCACGTTACAGCACAGGAAATACCCAGGTCTTTAGACATCTGATTCCTAAGATGTGAGACCTAGAAGTATTTTCAGGGCTGGCAAGATAGCTCAGTGGACTAAGTGTCTGTTTAGGCAAGCACTGGGACCAGGGTTCACCCTGGCACCACATGCTGAGCTGGCCCTGCCCTCCAGGACGCTGAGCCGGTGACCAGGTGTGGTGGTGCTCGCCTGTAATTCCAGTGCTGGGGAGGTTAAAAACAGGAGGATCATAAGAGTCAGAGGTGCATAATGAGATCTTGTACCAAATACGTTAAAAAGAAAAAAAAAAAAGCCTGGCAAGTGCAAGTTTCTCAGTTTGATAGCTCAGGGGTACAAGTGCCTGCCTGGCAAGTGCAGGGTCCTGAGTTCAATCTCCCGTTCCAAAAAAGAAAAAAAAAGTATTTTCATCTGGACGGCCAGGGCACATTCTCCCCTCCCTCCAAAACCTCCTGAAGCCTCTCTATCTTATCTTCCAGGGACACAGCAAAGGCACCTGGCTCAGAACCACTGCCATCCGCAGGGCCGGAGCGGGGAGTCCCAGAGCTGAGCAGATGCAGTGGGGAGGTGGGCAGCTCCCCTGCTTCGCGATCCTCATTTTCCGCTTCGCTTGATTCTTCCAGATAGGAGCTGCTCTCACTGCCCACACTGCTGTTGTAACTCCGGAAACTGTCGTAGCCACCGAATAGCTCTAGGTCATCATCTTCCTCTTCCTCCTCCATTGGCTCTACAGCAGGAGTCTCCTGGTGGAAGAAGGACAGACCAGGCAGAAGTAGGAGGATCGGTTTGGTGTACAGGGAGGGAGACTGCAGATCTGCTATCGGCCATCTTTTGGGTGTTTTGTCACTTTTGGGGGTCTTTCCAACGTCCCTTTGGACAAACACCAAAAATGATCCTCTACATATTCTTCCAATTTAACTGAACATCGTAAGACATAAATATATGCGAGGAACCTACCAGGTACTTCTGCGGATTTACAAATAACAGCATTTTGGGACGCGAGCTAGCTCAGCAGTCTAAAGCTCCTGCTTAGACAACCACAAGGACCGCGGTTTGATCTCTGGCACCACGTGCTGCGCCAGCCCACCCCCCCACCCCCACCCCCCGCAGGCCGAGCCAGCTATAACTTAAATAAAGTTTTCAAATAACAGCATTTTAATATGGATGAGATGAACACAGCTGCTCCTTGATTTTCAGTGGACTTACATCCTGTGAAATCCATCACTAGATGAAGATACTGTAAGTTGAAAATGCACTTATCAAACACCATGGGCTAACACAGAACACTGTAGAGAATTGGGTTGTTTCCCCATATTTTTTTTTTTTACGTTTATTTTATTTTTTTCAACCACATTACATATTTGTGTTATGGCCGGCTCAGGCTTCCCTGGGGGGTCAGGGGCGGCGAAGCACGTGGGTCCTGGGAAAGAGCGGCGGTCCTACGCACGTGCTTTAGACCACTAAGCCATCTCACCAGCCCTGTTTCCCCATAATTGAATGGCTGACTGGAAGCTGCAGCTCCCTGCTAAAATGCCCAATATTACAAGAAAGAAAGTAGCTTGGGATCAGATCAAAATTCAAGATTCAAAAAACCGGATTCTACTGAATAAAGATTGTTTTCACAACATTGTAAAGTCAAGAAACTGTCATTTGAGGACCTGCAGTCTGTTCAATGTGAAATGTCCTAAATAATTACAAAGACTTTTCGGGGGAGACGTACATTCCAGTCACTCTTCTCTGTTCAGCACTTGTACACCAACATAACCTCAAGTCAAAAACAATTTATGTCAACGAAATGTTAACAGGAGACAGGGTGTCCCAAAGAAGATTTGAGAGGCAGATAGTTACAGCACTGAGGTACCATGGCACCACAACTTTGGGTTCAGCTCTCATCCTAACTGGCTGTATGGGCCCTTGGGCAGGTCATTTCTTTCTCTTTTTTTTTTTTTT
>PVKN010000485.1:0-32365 GCA_004027915.1 Capromys pilorides | reverse complement strand
TCTCGCCGGCCCCTGGGTCACTTCTTATCCATGGAATAAAACAGATTTTGGCTCAAGAAAGGATCACATCTGATCAAGATGACATCTGATCAGATCTGATCACATCTGATCTGATCCTCAAGAAAGGATCACAGGATGTGAGATGTAAAACAGACACTGTATGTAAATCAACCTGGTAGAAAAGGCTGGGGCAGGGAGAGGCTCAGCGCAGCAAGCTGAGAACTAGCAGGACAGCTAGCTGTAGGAGCCGCAGCAAATCAATTTCTCAGTGCCTTGGTTTCCACAAAATGAGGCTAATACTGTCAATTTAGTAGGATTTGGGAGAGAAGAGATGGTACAAGTAAATACATAATCAGAATGGTGATTTGTTCAGTACGTGGTAATTATTAATGGGCTAAAAAAACACAGTGTCTCAAATCCTATTTGCCTGGATTTGGGCCCTACGGTGCTAACTTTTAACTTGAGATATTTTTTTATTTCATCTTACTGTTTTTTGTTTGTTTGTTTTGTTTTGTTTTTTTGCGGGACCGGGGATCGAACTCAGTACCTTGCACTTGCCAGGCAGGCACTTGTGCCCCTGAGCTATCTCCTCGGCCTCATCTTACTGTTTTAAGAAAGCATCTCAGGCTGGGGAGATAGCTCTGTGGTCCACACGCCTGCCTGGCAAGAGCAAGGATCCAGGTTCAATCCCCACTGCCTTGCTGGGCACCGAAATTGGGCATGGTGGGGCACACCTGTAATCCTATCACTGGGGAGGCTGAGACAGTAGGATCACTACCCTGAACTGTGTAGTGAGACCCTGTATCTAATACATAAAAAGAAAACAACTTAAGAGAATTCCTCACTATGTAATTCAGGCTGGCCTCGAACTCATGGCAACCATCCCACCTCAGCCTCCCCAGTGCTGGGATTACAGGTGTGCGCCACCACGCCCAGCTTAACTGAGATTTTGTACATGACATTTGGCCTTGCTGCTGTTTCTTCACTCATACGATGAAGACGACAACAAGCCTTCTTTGGAGGACTGTTAACACTGAAGAGATAAAAAGCGCAACTGTATTTTCAGCAGTTACTAACAGCTCTGAAAGAATTTGCTGTTATTCTTTTTTTTTTTTTTTTTTTTTTTTTTTTGCGGGACTGGGGTTCAAACTCACGACTTTACACTTGCCAGGCAGGCACTTGTGTCATGGAGCTATCTCCCTGGCCCCTGCTATTCTCATTATCCACATTATTATTCTCTTTCACCCTGGTAGTTTTCCGGCTAGTCTACTTCCTACTTGTAACTCCGCGCAAATATATTAGGAGGAAGCCAAATTCAAATGCACAAGGTGCCCAGAGAACACAGGATGATGGTAGGGCAGGTCACAGGCTGCTGGGGTAGGAGTGAAAACGAAGGACAGGCTCTGGCGGCTGGCGACCGTGCCCCCTCCCCCCGCTCCGGGTGGGGACATGCGGGGACCCACTCCCTCCGAGCCCCGGCTCCCTGACGGTAGGGACGAGCCGCGTCGCGGGGCGGCTCCGGCCCTGGAGGCGAGCAGCACCAAGCCTCCGCCTCCCTCATTCCCTCATGCATGTGACAGACTGCGCAACCCCAAGGAACACGACCACGAGACAGGCAGGACAAAGGGGACGCGGAGCCCCCAGTCTGGGCCAGCTTCCCTGGCCCACGCGAGGGAGGCCGTTCTCACGGAACTTCGCACCTGACGTGAGCCCCACAGGAAGAAGCGGAGAGTGACGCCGCTCGCCCCTGGCAGCATTTAGATCGCGACCTCAGTTTACCAATCCTTCCACACACACACACCCCCCCCCCGGGTTTAGTTAAGAACCTTAAAGACGCAAACACCGAGCAGGGCTCTCGGGATTCCCCTTTCTAGTGGCGTTAGATCCTGTTCCTCTCACCTCAATGCTCTGCGGCTTCTCCATAAGACTTGACTCAGTTTCCTTAACCGTCATCAGGTGTGGGAAGCCATT
Organism: Capromys pilorides; assembly: GCA_004027915.1. Taxonomy (NCBI): domain Eukaryota; kingdom Metazoa; phylum Chordata; class Mammalia; order Rodentia; family Capromyidae; genus Capromys; species Capromys pilorides. The sequence continues at coordinate 30,394 of PVKN010000485.1, read as the reverse complement.
TTGGCCTCGCGGCTCTACCTGAGCACATTCATTGGTCGCTTCCCTGAGCCGAAGGCCAATCACGCTTCAGGAAAGAGGTAAAGCCGGTTCCGCCTGGGTTCGCTCCGCTCCTCCCCCTGGAGGCTGGGAAGCCGCGGAGGATTGTGTGACTTGTAGTTACAGCCTGGAGGCGCGTGAGGCGGCGGCAGGGCGTTGCCACGGAAACGGGGAAATTCTGCACCTGCGCTCTTGGAGTTGTTTTTACAATGCTCCTCATACCCACCATGTTCTCTTTAAACAATCACTCGGCACTCACTGAGGGCGTTTTCATGCTCCAAAGAATAAGCTCGCACCACTTCACTTAGAAATTTAAAGTGAGCTTGTACAGGGGACTCAGTTCAGGCAAACTGGAATAGGTCCCTGCTCAAAACTAGAAAGTGCAATGGACAAGGCGGCTCACAGCTGCAATCCTGGCACCTGGGAGGCTGTGACAAGATGATTGCTGCAAGCTTGAGGCCCCCTGGTTACATAGCAAAGTTCTCTCTCAAAGACTGAGTCCTGTCAGGGAGATAGCTCAGGGGCACAAGTGCCTGCCTGGGACGTGCAAGGTCCTGAATTCGATCCTTGATTCTGCCAAAAAAAAAAAAAAAGAAAAAAGAAAGAAAGAAATTTACTTTAGGGGCCGGCGAGATGGTTCAGTGGTCTAAAGCGCCTGCGTAGGAAGGCTCAGGCAACTGCAGGGACTGCGGTTCGATCCCCGGCACCACATGCTGCGCCAGCGCCACCACCAGGGTAGGCTGAGCCAGCCGCAAAATAAATAAATAAAGAAATAAACACAACAAGCAAACAAATAAATAAAATTTAAAAAAAAAAAAAATTTAAAGACTGAGTCCTGGAAGCCTGAAATCTCTGTGACTATGTTGTTTTTCACACTAGTACGAACAAGTGTATCAAAAGCATGAGAAAGTAGAAACTCGAGATCAAAAGCATGAGAAAGTAGAAACTCGAGCTTTCCAGAATTATAGTGGGAAAGAACAAAACGTTGGGGAGGGGAAGAACCAGCGAGAGGACCACAGTGACAGCATCCATTAGCCTGATTAGAAATGGCTGTTATTAGGAATCCAGCAGAACCATCTCACATCTTATTAAACACTGGTTACCTAGCAACAGTGGACAGCAAGCCCAGTGCTCTGGAGCGCCTGGCTGTGGGGATTAGGCTGAAGCCAAAGTGCTCTTTCTGGCTGGTCCAAGCCATCTCTTCTCATGGACGCCATGCTTTTTTCTTTTCAGATGTGTCCCTCTGTGAGTCACTGACACTCCTGGATGTTTTTGTTGTTGCTATTTTGGATTTTTTTGTCAGGACCAGGGTTTGAACTCATGACCTTGCACTTACCTGGCAGGCACTTGTGCCCCATCCCCCTCTCCTGGATGTTTTTAAGGTGCGAGGGTGGTACTGTGGGTTGAACCCAAGGAATGCTGAGCTATACACCCCCAGTCCTTTTTGTTGCAAGCCCTTAAAATTTGACACGAAGTTTTCCTAAAACTCAAACTTGGGATCCTCCTGTCTCAGCTTTTCTCAGTTTATGGGATTACAGGCCTGTCCCACAGCGCCCAGCTGGCTGAGTCATCTTGAGTGAGTTGTTCCCGAAGCTTGCTTCTCATTTGTGAAGCAGGGCTCTTACTGAGGATGCTGACAGCTAAGTTAGCAAAGCATCTGGGATGCTGCCCCACATCTGTCCTTCCAAGATCCAAGCGGCGCAGTACAATTAAAGACTTGATCTTTTTTTTTTTTTCAGGTACTAGGGATCAAATTTAGGACCATGCACTTGACAGGCAGGCACTTACGCTGCTGAGCTATCTCCTCCACCTTGGTCTCCTTCTTGCTCCTCTCAGGTGGGCCCTCACCCCAAATCCAGGCACAAGTGCTCAATGCAACCTTTCCTGAGGTCTACACCCAGAAAACCTGCAGTTGCACCCCACACCCCTCAAGTCTAGTCTGGTGCTTTGCAACCCTGGGGTGATTTGGCCCTGCCCCACCCCCCATCAGCTCCTCTCCAGGCCCAGCTTCCGGGCTCCCCTTTCCTGAGCTCTTCCCCACCCCCACCAGCCAGGCCTCTCCCAGGGCCGCTGAATTGCAGTCACTCAGCACCTGCTTTGCTCTTTGTCTCGCCTGAGCCTCACTGTGGTGAGACCTGGCTGACTTGAGGCACAGCTGGCAGCTCAGAGTGGGGCTTGTGCCTGTGCCTGGACCTGCAGGCTTGGCACACACACATCTGTGCTCCTTGAGCATGATGTGGGCATCAAGGGCAGGGCAGGTGGGCAGTTGACCTCAAGATACTGGGTAGCAGCGCTGGATCTAAACCTCACTCATCTGCCTAGGCAGATGCAGGGACTGGGGTTCAATCCCCAGCCAAGCCAGCCCTGCCCCCAGGGTGCACTGAGACAGAGATTGAGACCGAGTGCGCTGACAAACCCCTGCAATCCCAGTACTTGGGAGGCTGAAAACAGGAGGATCACTGAGTCTGATCTGTATAGTGAGACTCCGTACTCAGTACATAAAAAATAAGGGTCAGCCAAATAGCTCAGTGGATTAAATCACCTGCAAGCAGACACAGGGGCTGGAATTCAATCCCTGGGCCTGCTCCCGGGGGAGTGCTGAGACTATGATTGAGACTGGGCATGGTGGTATGCACCTATAATCCCAGCTCTTTGGAGGCTGTAAAACAGGCAGATCACTATGAGTGTGACCTAGTAGTGAGACCCTGAACACTCTGTAGATCCTTCCCTAGTACAAAATACATAAAAAAATAAACCTCACTCAGGTCCTCTGCAGTGTGCCTGTGGAGGTGACCCGTGACCTCACCATGCTCACACCTAGCACACACATGCCAGGCTCTGAGCTCACCACAGTTGTCTCAAGACTCATTTGTATGCATTTTTATTTCTTCGTGAGTGGGGCATGGTGGTTCAGGGCTGCGATCCCTGCACTCAGGAGGCTGAAGGAGGACCACAGTGAGTACAAGCCCAACTAGGGCTATATAAGTGAGTTTAAGGCCAGCCAGCCAGCCAGCACAGCAGTGACCCTGTGGCAAAATAAGACATGGGGTGGGGGGCATGTTTAATCTGGCCTGGCCTCGGGGCTGGGTTTTGAAGAGCTATTACTAGTGACTGGGAGAGATGACCATGGTGGGTGATCCCCCTCCCCATGAGCTGAGTGTCATTAGGGCTTGAAATGTCACCTCAGGAGCACAAAGCAAGATCCTGTGCCATGTTGTCACCTCCACCTTGACAACTGGCTGTTTAGAGAACTGGAGTTGGGGTCCCCTGAGCTTTGGGCAAACTCACCTAAGCGTATATGGGAATTGCCAATAAGAACAGTTGCTGCTGCTTCGAGCTAATGTTTCCTTTTCCCTCAGCCTCCTAAGTAAGAGGCACTTACACCTGAGATGCTGGGACCAAGACGCACTCTGAAGAAGTGAGTCAGAGCCTTGGTGTGCATCTCACAGTTTATTGAACAACAGGTAATAAGAAATTAACAGGCTGTACAGCGATCCCGAACTTGTACCTACATGTCATCAACTTTAACTGCAAGGTTTACAACACTTGAGTTTTACAGAAAGCGGTATTTTCAAGTTTCACAGAAAGCAACTGTGTTTGTGTGCGGCAGAACGCAAGTAAGAACCCCCAGGGAGACCTTGCATGTTGTAATTATTCCACTGGATGACTTTTCCTTTGCAAGAAGTACAGGTAACAAAAATTTGCCTTAAAGAAACCACAATTTATAATACATCAACTTGGCAGTTGCTCCTGTTTTGAAAAAGTAATTTTTTCCTCTGCATCTACAAATTACTTTGAGTTTTATGTTCAGACTTATAGAAAATTTTCTGGAGCATAAAAGTTTGATTTGGAAGAAAGGAGAAATTTTTTCCCAGACCATCTTACCGAAATGTTTTTTTTTTTAAAAATGAAGGTTAGCCGGGCGTGGTGGCACACACCTATAATCCCAGCACTTGGGAGGCTAAGGCAGGAGGACTGTGAGTTTAAGACCAGCCTGAGCTACACAAGTGAGCTCAAGGCCAGCCTGAACTGCATAGCGAGACCCTGTCTCAAAAAAAGACAAAAATAATAATAATAAAATAAAAATAAATAAAAAATGAGTGTTTCAGCAGAGGGAGAAACTGCCATTTTGCTATATGTATGTGAAACATATTTTTTAAGTAACATTGACCCCTGCTGTACTTCAGTTTTAAGAATTTAAAAATTCTTCCATGAAGAAAGGAAAAATTTCCACCTTCTGAACCAGTAAATAACGACTACTGATATTACACATTTTTCTTAATTTTAAAAAACTAAGAAAACCTACTGGAGGTGCAAGGCAGGAGTACTGGGGCCTCTGTCCTCAGCCCTCTCCCAGCGTACACGTGAACCACTCACACATAGGAAGGCAGGCTGGGGAGGCAGAGCAAGGTCTGTCCAGTGTCCCATTGTCCCGCAGGCTCACCTGGAATGTCCGCTTCAAACCACACATGGCACTGGGCCTGGAGGTCCATGCCTGATCCCAGCATCCGGAAGGCTGAAGGACGACGATCTCGAGTTTAAGCCCCGCTTAGGAAACTTCTCAGCAACTTAACTGAGACCTGGCTACAAAAGAAGATTCTAACTGGGCTGGGGATATAGCTCAGGGCAAAGGCTCTGGGTTGATTGCCCAATACTTCAAATGAAACACAACCAAATCAAAAACAATCTCCACAAACTGACTACTACACAATTCTTAGGTGTTCTAAGGAAAAACTGCTTTATAGGCTAAGAAAGATTGCAAAAACTTCGTTCAGTTCAAAAAGTCTTAAGAGAAAATAATTTTTTTCCACTCCCAAACTACGACCAGGTACGTTACATGTCTGGCGTACTTTGTGAGAGGTCTGAATTCAATCTGAGCTATCGGTGCTGAGTCCCAAGTCCAGGGTACTTGTACCACGTTTTACCATGCCTGGATGGCTAGTGAGCTGAAAATGCATTGGATTCTGGCCTGGGCTGGCGAAACGCCCTTGTTCCATGGGGTTGGTAACCTGGACAGCAGCCAGTACAGGATGTGGGAAAACATGGTGTGGAGAAGGCTGAGGCTGCATCCTCAGGGTTGGGGACAGGCTGGAATTATGGCCTCTGAGAAAGGACAGGATGGAAGAGCACACTTGGGAGGATGGTGGACTGCCTCAGAGGTGACTGGCCCTGCTTTGAGAACATCGCTGCAGGGAGCTCATGGGGTTGGGCTGAGCAAGGGGCCCCACCTGCCACTTGAGGAGTCGCTGCTGCTAGACCTGCAGACTGCTGCCTGCCTTTGTTCCCGAGGCTGCAGGAGCTGGCCCATCTCTCCCATGTTCCCTTGTTGCATCTGCTGCATGTAATGCTGTGTCCACTGCTGCTGCTGCATCTACTGTGGTGTCAACATGTCATGGAACTGTGTAGACATGCTGCCATGACTTCCCATTCACTGGCTGCACCTGGGGGGCTCATCCCTCCCATGGGCGGCTGCAGCTGGAGCTGCTGCTGGCCCAGGCCAGCCCTCTGCATGTTGGCCTACATGGGTTGCATGTTCTGCACAGATGACCCAGAAAAGACCCTCTGTAAGGCTGGCTATACATGGGCCACGCCAGGCTATCCAGGCAGGCTGTGCATGAGTTGGTATACTTGGTGGCCCAATGTTTCATGAATGCAGCCAACAGCTTGGGGAGGACACACAGTTGCTAGAATATGCGATAGCGAGGATGGCCAAGTCTTAAGCTTTCATAACGCTTACTGAAACACAGCCTGGCATGACTGGGTTGGTCCACTGGCTGCAGAGCCTCTTTCAAGGGCTTCCCATGCTGGGCCACTGACATCTTGGCTGGCCTTGGAACCCTGGACTAGAGCTGCTGGGGCTGAGTCAGTCTTTCATGGGCCCAGGGGAGCTGCTGCTACACTGCAGTGGGCCCCATCCTTGGCTCTAGATGTCCCATCTGGTCATCGGAGGTGGGTCCACACCCATGGGAGTCATCTGGAGCACATGGTGCTAGATTGGCCTCTGTACAATTTACAGTGTCTCAGCTATTCTCTGAATTTGCAATGCCACTTCTGCTGGGGGGGGGGGGGGGGGTGCTAGCAGGGGTGGCCAAGTAATCCGTGTAGAGCCTGAAAGGTCACCAAGAGTGTTCCTGGAAGGGATAAGGTAGGGTACCTGTAGGGTTTTTAGCTGTTCTGTGGTTGGTGAGGTTGGAGTGGTTAGAGGCAGGGGCTGGGGAGGGCAGGCCCTGTTGCTGGCCCACTATACATGTAAGCTACATGCTGGCCATCCTCCTGCGCACCATCCGGGACCGCTGGCGCTGCAGCCGCTGTTGCCGGAGCTTTTGCTTGATTCTGAAGCAGAATGGCACAGGACAGTTGTTCTCCTGGCATCGCTTGGCATGGTAGCAGCAAAGGGCAATGAGCTGCCTACAGACAGGGCACCCGCCAATCGCCTTTCGTCTGCAGTTCTTGGTATGTTCTACAACTCTCTTCATTTTCTTACAGGTTGGCAGGGAGCAGCTGGCATCACGGCACTGGCGGGCATGGATCAGGGATTGGATGCTGCGCTGGATCCTTTGGCGGTGAATATCTCGAGGGTTCTGGATGGCCCCAGCCTGCTGATTGCTGCTCTCACCATCTATGCCGGGACCTACTTTTTCCATCTTGTGGATATGGTTTTTAGTGTGATAGCAAGAGACACATAAGACATATTCCTGGGGAAAGAACACAGGAAGTACAGGTCAACTTTCAAGATTTAATCACTGAAAAGCACTTTAGATACTGAGTGAAAAAGTACTTTTTTTTTTTTTTTTTTTTTTTGGTGGGACCAGGGTGCAAACTCATGACTTGCCCAGCAGGCACTTGTGCCACGGAGCTATCTCCCCAGCCCCCATTGTTGTTCTTTGAGACAGGGTCTCACTATGTATTTTAGGCTAGCCTTGAATTATGTGGTCCAGGGTGGCCTCAGCCTCCTGAGTGCTCAAATTACAGATGTGCACAACCACAGTTGGTGAAAAAGCATGTTTTACACCATCTGACTAGCCTGTTCTGCTCTGAAATTCAAAACATGCAGCCAGGCCCTCCCCTACCATCAGCCACCATAACTCTCCTCTGGGTCACTCATCACATGACCGGGACTCTCAGGTCCACCATGCCTTTCCCATGACCTGCCGCCTACCTGGCAGACAGTGCAGTACCAGCGAGTCTCCACATCCTGCCTACATTCACTGCAGGTGTATGGGACATTACGGGTGCTCCTCCGTGGCACAGGGAGTAGGCCACTGGTCTCAGAGTGAAAAGAGCCTCGGGCGCTCATCCCCACTTCCTGAGCATCATTCAGATCGCAGGGGACCAGAGGGTCTGGATCAGTGCTGGCCGTCATCCTGCGCAGCATCAGGGCCTGCTGGATGCGCAGCTGCAGCTGCGGTTGCTGGAGCTTCTGCTTGATGGTGAAGCAGTAGGGCACAAAGCACCTGTTGTCCTCTGGGCAGTTCCTGGCATGGTACCAGCAGAGGGCAACGAGCTGCTTGCAGACAGCGCACCCAGCGCTGTTCTTCCGCTTGCAGCCCTTCGTGTGCTGGATGACCCGCTTCATCTTCTTACAGGAGGGCAGGGTACAGTTGGCATTGCGGCACTGGCAGGCGTGGAGCAGGGACTGGATGTTGCGCTGGATGCTCAGGCAGCAAGATTCTGCTGGGTTCTGCAAGGCTCCTCCCTGTTCCTTGCTGGTCTCATCATCCAAACCAAGTCCCAGTTTCTCCATTGGGTGGTCATGGCTTTTCGTGGGATAGCAGGAGACACACAGGATATACTCCTGCAGAAAAACATAGGAGATAGAGGCAACTCTTAAAACTTCATTCCAAAGGTTGGGTTAGAAAAGTGGTCTTCTTCTGGAGACAGGTTTTACTCTGTAGCCCAAGTTAGCCTCAAGTTGTGATCTTTCTGGGCATGGTGGCACATGCCTATAATCCCAGCACTTGGGAGGCTGAGGCAGGAAGATCGGTGTGAGTTCGAGACCAGCCTGGGCTACAAAAATGAGTTCAAGGCCAGCCTGAACTGCATAGTGAGACCCTGTCTCAAAAAGACAAAAAAAAGTTGTGATCTTTCTATTTCAACCATGTGCTGAGGGAACAAGCTAACAGCCATGCTGGGCTTAGAACTCTTTTATTTATTTTTACTTTTTTGTCTTTTTTTTTTTTTTTTTTAATTTTATTTATTTATTTATTTGCTTGTTGTGTGTTTGTTTGTTTCTTTATTTATTCATTTTGCGGCTGGCTCAGCCCGCCCTGGTGGTGGCGCTGGCGCAGCATGTGGTGCCGGGGATCGAACTGCAGTCCCCACAGTCACCTGAGCCCTCCTAAGCAGGTGCTTTAGACCACTGAACCATCTCACCTGCCCAACTTTTTTGTCTTTTTGAGACAGGGTCTCACTACGCAGTTCGGGCTGGCCTTGAGCTCACTTTTGTAGCCCAAGCTGGTCTCGAACTTGAACCGATCCTCCTGCCTCAGCCTCCCAAGTGCTGGGATTACAGGCATGTGCCATCATGCCTGGCTAGAAATCTCCTTTTAATAGAAAATAAAACAAGAGTAGCATCTTCAACTCTGCTATTCAACAGGAGACTAAGTTGTCTCACCCAAGCAGCCTGTGTAACATGTCTGTGTCACCTTTCAGATGATGGGAGGCCCACGGGGCTGCCCCCTCCTCTCCAGGGCCTGGTGCCTACCTGGCAGACTGTGCAGCGCCAGTGTGTGTCCACTTGTTCCTTGCACTCAGTGCAGGTGTAGACAAACCGATAGATGGAGTCACTGGGCTCGTCAGAGTGAAGGGAACTCCAAGCGTTTGTCTCTTCCGAGGGTGAGGAACTCATCCTGACCACAGATCAGGTCACAGAGGGTGAAAGGGGCAGGATCCCTGAGGCAAGGAGTTGGCAGCAGGCCAGCAACGAAGCAAATCACAAAGCAGACCTGTGGAGGAGAGGCTCACTGACTCTGGACGACCATGCTGCCAAGGCAGAAAGGAGTTGCAAGGGGAGGGGCAGCAGACATTCAGGGTAGCTTACTGTATACCCCTCTCACCTGTCTTGCTCTCTCCTATGGGTGACAGAGACAGAGACAGACACTGAGGATTAGACTAGAGGCCTTCACACTGAGCTACACCCCCAAACTCCTTTATTTTGAGACAAAGGCTCACTAAATTGTTAAATCTCCCAGACTGGGTCAAACTTGTAATCTTCCTGGTTTAACCCTTCTAAAGTGCTCCCAGGTGAGCATCACATCTGGTTTATCTTTGCTCTATTTTAAGACTAAGTATAGGATATTATTCGTGACTTGAGACTAAATATAATAAACCAATCAAAAAAATTAAAAAGAAACAAACTAATCAGACAAATTGAAGTACCTAAGCGGAGACAATGTACAAACAACTGCCCTGAGGCTGGAAAGATGGCTCAGCAGTCTAAAGCACCTGCTTTGGAAAGCTTAGGCTGCCACAGGGACCTCGGTTCGATCCCCGGCATCATACTGCACCAGCCCCACTCCAATATAAAAAATAAAAATAAATTTAAAAAAAGAACCTGCGGGGCAAATGCAAAGTCTTGAGCTCAATCCACATGCTCTGACTCATCAACAAAATCTTCATATTGGCCAGGTGTGGTGGTGGCGCACACCTGTCATCTCAGCGCTGGGGAGGCTGAGGCAGGAGGATCAGTGAGTTCAAGACAAGGTGGGGCTACAAAAGTGAGCTCAAGGCTAGCCTGAGCTGCACAGCAAGACCTTGCCTCAAAAAGACCAAAAAAAAAAAAACAAAACAAAAATCCTCATTATCAAAATGTTCAAATGCTTGTTGCTATAACCATATATTTTGTTAAATTTTGAAATTCCCATAAATCTGAGTATAAAGGGTATAAGAATCTGGTATTGTAGGTAACTATAAACTCCTTTGTCTTTTTTCTTCCTTGTTTTTAAATATTTATTTATTTATTTGTATCTTGGCCACTCAGCCTGCCCTGGGGGTGGGGCTGGCGCAGCATGTGGGGCCCAGGATCGAACAGTGGTCGCTGGGGTTGCCTAAGCTTGCCTAAGGAGGCACTTTAGACCACTGAGCCATCTCGCCGGCCCTCTTTGTCTTTTTCTGAGCTCATTTTTTATAGCCCAGGCTGGTCTCGGAACTCACACTGATCTTCCTGCCTCAGCCTCCCAAGTGTTGGGATTACAAGCATGCACTACGATAGCCCAGTCTAAACTCTTATTGTACTAATCAAGTGAAAAGTATCATGTCAAAACATTAGGAATAGGGGGGGCCAGCGAGATGGTTCAGTGGTCTAAAGCGCCTGCTTAGGAGGGCTCAGGCAACTGCGGGGACTGCAGTTCGATCCCTGGCACCACATGCTGCGCCAGCGCCACCACCAGGGCAGGCTGAGCCAGACACAAAATGAATAAAATAAACAAACAAACACAACAACAAATAAATAAATAAATAAAAATAAATAAAAAATAAATAAAACATTAGGAATAGGAGACTAGGGCCGGGCATATAGCTCCATGGCATGGGAGATAGCTCCATGGCACAAGTGCCTGCCTGGCAAGTACAAGGTCGTGAGTTCGAACCCTGGTCCAGCAAAAAAAAAAAAAAAAAAAAGGAATAGGGGACTGGGGAGGTATCTTTGTGGTACAAGTGCCTGCCTGGCAAGTACAAGGTCATGAGTTAGAACCCCAGTCCCACAAAAAAAAAAAAGAAATTAGGAACAGGGCTGGGGAGATAGCTTGGTAGTCTAAGCACCTGCCTCGCAGGTGCAAGGACTTGGGTATGCTGTGCTGGTTTGAGAACCCTGGGTATACTGTGCTGGCCACTGACACTGGCCATGGTGACACACACCTGTAACACCAGCACTGGGGAGGCTGAAAGCAGGAGGACCACCACAAGTCGGAGCTGTGAAGTAAGAACCTCCAATAGCCAAATACACATAAGAAAAAAAAGATATCTGAGAACAGAGTTCAACTGTGACATTAAAAAACAAAAAAATAGTGGGCTGGCCAGATAGCTCAGTGGACTGATCCCCAGCATGCCATGCTGACCCCGTCCCCAGCACAAGACGGTGATTGAGACTGGGCACTTGCCAAATTAGTGCTTGCCTGGCAAACGCAAGGACCTAAGTTCAATCCCCAGTCAATAATTAATAAACAATAATAATAATAATTCTAACTTAGAATCACTATGAGTCTGATTCACATAGGAAGACCCTTGGACCCTGTCCTAAATAAAGAAAAAAAAAATCTAACTTAGGAGAGGACATAAACCTGCTCATCGAGCTTAATTTTTCTGTATTTCCCTTTACATTTTAATTTTTCTTTTGTAAATAGATTTCTTGGGGCTGGGGAGATAGCCCAATAGAATAAGCACTTGCTTGGCAAGCGCAAGCGCCTGAGTTCAATCCCTAGTTCCACAGGAAAAAAAAAAAAAAAAGATTTCTTAGTGGCTGCAGTTTTATTCCTTTCGTTTTTCAAAGCACCATCAAAGCAAACTGGCATGATCAGTGGAGTCCTAAAGAGCTTGGTAAGAACACAAAATAGCAAAGGTATTCAGAGCCTGAAAATAATAAAGAATACAAACTGAAAAGATTAAAAATTACAGAAAAAAACTGTGGTCATTGTTTTAATTTTTGGCCTATTTTTGTCCCTCCAGTATAGGCCCTTACATATGCTAGGCAAGTGCTCTACCACTGAACCATGTCCCTAAACCCATTCTTTTTTTGTTTGTTTTAAAGACAGGGCCTTTTTTTTTTTGGCAGCACTGGGGTTTGAACCCATGACTTTGCACTTGCCAGGCTAGCACTTGTGCCATGGAGCTATCTCCCCAGCCCCTTGTTTGTTTTCAAAGCAGGGTCTTGCTGTGTAAATTTCAGATCGCCAAGAGTTCATTATGTAGCTCAGGCTGGTCTGGAACTGGAAACAATTCTCCTGCTCTGCCTCCTGAGTGCTGGGATTACAGGCATGTGCCACAACGTCTGGCTCATATTTTTGGGTCAGGAACTCACTGGTGTCTAGGACGGCCTTGAGCTTTTCAAGCTATTACCTCAGCCTCCAATGTTGGTGGGATTACAGAGGTATGTCACCACACCCAGCTCACCTGGGATCTTTCACCTATGATTTTCTACTGGTTCATTCCTGAAAGTACAAACGTGGGACTGTACATCACTCCTCTACCCCGGTCCTGTGCCATTTCACCATCCCCAACCTCTGGAGAGACTTGTCTGTATATCCTACCTCGACCACTTCTCCATCTCTCCCATCCCCGATACGCCTGTGCAAGCTCATATACAATCTCTCCAATGGATGTGTATGCCCTTCTCTCAGGGAATTTTAGCATAACTGAGGGCTTCAAACAATGTCCTTGCAAAAAAAAAACCCCAAAAACAAGTAACAATGTCCTTGCTTAGGTCTTAGTTTCTTCCTACCTCTCTGGCCAATCCTTACTTTTCCTCCTTTATTTCTAAGCATTGGTGTTTCCAGCCCCCAAACACATCCCCCTTTTCTCTTTGACCTTAAATGATGGAATCCAACCCTGTACTTCCTGCATGAACTACATACCCTCAGCCCTGACATTCACTCTTAATGCTCTGAATATCACCTCTATGCTTCAAATTTTTTTCTTCCAGTCCATGTTCTTCATTTGAGCTCCGGTCTTCAGAACCCTGTCTGGATAACTTCAGGGTGAATCCTAAACTTCCAAGCAGAGCACTACATTACCTTTCCCAAACCTATTTTCCAACTAGCCTCCTCACTTGATCGCACAGCTTTACCAACCACTCCGGAATTTCCTGTTGATTTTTCTCTCTCTCCATCCCTCACTGTTCAATCCATCCTGGAATCCCTTTACCTCTCCGAACTCGATTTCTGGGCCCAGGAAATAGCTCAGTAGAATAAGTGCTTTCCTGGCAAGCATAGGGTGCCAAGTTCAATCCCCCATACCAAAGTAAAAAAAAAAACACCAGCAAACCATCCAAACTCTATTTCAGATATTTCCACTTCTTTTTGTCCCTGCGGTCACCTTTTAAAACCAGGCCATCAGCTTCCCAATTCTGGGTACCCACATCCCCTACCTACTAGAACCTCCTCTTATCCTGTCCTAGTAATTCTCTACCTACCACTTTTTAAGAATATAAATTGAGAGTTAACTCAGTAGTTTAAGCGCTTGTGCAGGCAATCCCATTCAGGCACAGGGGACAGCGGTTTGATTCCCCACACACACCAGTAAGGCAGCCTGAGACAACCAGAAAAAAAAAAAAAAAGAGTAACAAAAAACGAAACAAAAATATAAATTGAGATACAGCGTCACAAGCCTGTGATTCCTGAATTCCGGGCAGGTGAGGCAGTAGCAGCTAATTCCAGCCTATCTGGGCAAATGTGCCAGAGCCTGTCTCAAAACAGTAAGAAGTGTCAGGGATGGAGCTCAATGCAAAGGTCCTGAGTTCAATCCTCAGGAAATAAAAAACAAAACAACAAGAACACTCAACCCTCACGTGTTCAAAGGAACAAACGTAACAAATTTGAAAATATAAAAAGAGCCTGGGTGTTAGAGTAAAGCGCTTGCCTATTTTCACATCACCTTTCCCCAATTATTTTTTAAGACCCCGGGGGACCAAGTGGGTGAGTCTGGAGCTCGGGGTGGGCCGGGGCGGGAGATGTCTTCCCCATAATTCACCACCGTGCTCACTGTGCTCTGGGCACCGGGGCCCCCAGGGACCTCGAGGACGATTCCGACGTCACCCCGGGGCCAGGCCCAGCGCTATCCAGCGGCGACCAGGGCGGGATGGCAGCTGTCGGCCTCTGCCTCGCCTGCGCCCCAGGGCCTTCTCCGCGACAGGTGTGGCGAGACTGGGCCTGTGCCCCCGGGTCCGCTGGCGGGAAGGGAAAATTGAAGAACAGGAGAGGTGAGGAAGGGACAAGACCGGACAGAAGAGGACTAGGGATAAGAAGAGGCGCCGCCCCCCGCACTTCCCAGCCCCCAGCTTCCCACTGCGCCCCCTCCCGGCCGGGCTGCGAGTCCCCAGAGCTACCCATGCCCTCGGGCTGAAGAGGAGCTGGGACAGCGGACCACAGGGTGGGGCCGAGGGAGGAGACTCTTGGTCTCGTCACACCCGGCGAGCACTCAAAGCCCCCGGGGTTGGATGCAAACAGAAGAGTGACAGGAAATGAGGCCGCCAAGGCCACTATCGCGACTGACGACCGGGCGTGGCAAGGTACACCTGATAGGGACAACTTAAGACAGGCGACGTTTATGTCGACTCACAGTTTCGCTTCGTGCTCCGCTGACTGGAAAGCAAACAATATGGCGAGGTGAACTGCTCCAAGCCCGAGCAGACAGGAAGCCGCGCTAGCAGGAAGAGGCAGCGACCACGCCCCCTTCAAGCCACGCCCCTATGACCTACTTCCGCCAATGGCCCCCGCCTCCCACCCAGAGTGGCGACTCTGCGAAGAGTCCTCCAGCCACGCATCACCTTTCAAACCCAACCTCTGAACACAGGAGATTTGGGGGACATTTTTATCCAAACTGTTGCACTGTTTTTATTCCTAAAATGGCAGCCGAGGGGGGCAGCCACGGGAAAAGCGTCTGTGCCAATGTATAATAACTAGATGGCAGAGCTGGGACCCTAACCCAGGATGTTTCTCTCCTGACCCCACTGCCTTAGGCTAAGAGAAATGAATAGTTGAACCAGGCTTGGTTCAAATTTAGGTCGAATTTGATGGGTGGAGGTAACACTCGGTTCTAATTAGCTGTTAAGACTTAGGGTTTGATCCTGAGAGGCGAGGATTTTCTCCTCCATGAAAGTGCCTGGAAGGATAAAAACTAATCCCAGATGGGGCCAAGGAGGTAGCTCAGTGGAATAAGTCCTTGCCTGGCAAGTGCAGGGTCCTGAGTTCAATTCCTAGTGCCACAAAAGAAAGAAAAGAAAAAATAATAATCAGATAAGCAGAGCTGTGCAACTTGTAAAGCACTTTCAATTTTGGTCATTACTAATTCCACAGTAAACTAACCAAGCATATTGCTTAGGGTTTCTAGAGAACAGAACCAATAGAAGAAATACATAATTATACCAGGGAATTTGACCAGAGGCAGAATAGTCCACAGAGGCTGTGGGCATCTACATAACCAGAGGATCTAAGAGCTGTGCAGTGCAAGAAGTTGAGGTCTGAAAGCTCTGTGGAGAGTCACAGGTTGAGTCCACACTGATAGGTCTGGAATCTGAGGTCTAGAGGCGATGTACCACAAGAGACACACCCACTCAAGCAGAGTGGCACACTGGTTGATGTCTGAGCGCTGTGAAAATGTCTGACCTTCCAGGATGTCCCAGAGAGGAGCTGTGGAGCTGCAGCTGTCCACTTTTAGAAGGTTCCTGTATAAGATGTGGACCATAAGTACACCAGGCTCTAGTCTTGTCTTCCTCTCAGCTGATCATAGGACATACCTCAAGAAGCCATTGGTGCGTCCTGGGGGACAGAGCGCAGAATAGCTGGAGAAGGATCGGTGGACATTTGGGTCACTTCTTCACCCAACGGAATGGAGCCTTCTGGACCAGATGTGGCCTCACCACATCACTTCCTCCTGATTTTTTTTTTTTTTTTATCTTTTTTTTTTTTTTTTTTGTCTTTTTGGACAGAGTCTTACTGTGCAGTTCAAGCTGGCCTTGAGCTCACTCTTTGTAGCCCAGGCTGGTCTCGAACACACACCAGTCCTCCTGCCTCAGCCTCCCAAGTGCTGGGTTTACAGGCATGCGCCACCATGCCCAGCTTCCTGATGATAGACTGTTGCTGTGTGGGTTGGCCTTCAGGCTTGGAGTGTTGACTAGTTCATGATGGGCAGCTCAGGGCTCATGGTAGCTGACCAAGCATTGAGTTCCCATTAAGGCACAGCAACAGGTCAGGAGCTGTTTCTCCAAGGGAGAATTGCCTATAGATGATGGCAGAGCCTGGCTCCCAAATCCTAAGGGTATCTGCTAGGGTTCTCCTAGGGCTCTGACAGAGGCTCCAAATAGCACCTGTAATGCCACTGACACCGCAGATATACCAAGTGGTGGAGCAGCCTGCACTGTGGTACTGATCTGTTGCTCAGCCTTCTCTTGCTCTGGGCTTCATCCAACTAGTGGCTTTTTGACTCACTGGATAAAGAGGGCAGCGTAACATATCCAAGCAAGGAAAGTAATGCCTCTTAAATCCAAATAGGCCCACTAGGCCTAGTGCCTCTCTATAGATGGCAGGATGGGCTGGATATAGCTAATTATTGTTCCCTCTAATGCGATACTCTTGTATTTCTGCACAGGACTCCTAGAAGTTTTGATGTAGGAAGAAAAAACTGATCTGGGTAGATGACCTCCAACAGGGAACCTCCAAATGGCATAGGGAAAACTGATCTCCCAACGTGAAAAGTACCTGGGACGAGTTCGTGTTCTCTAAAACCGAAAAATGAATTTTAGGAACAAACAGAGGTAATGAGCAGAACTTATTTATTTATTTATTTATTTATTGTGGGACCGGGGTTGAAACTCACGACCTTGCACTTGCCTCCCTAGCCCCAAGAACATATTTTTTTTTTAATTTTATTTATTTATTTTATTTGTTTGCTTGTTGTGTTTGTTTGTTTCTTTTTTATTTATTCATTTTGTGGCTGGCTCAGCCTGCCCTGGTGGTGGCGCTGGCGCAGCATGTGGTGCCGGGGATCGAACTGCAGTCCCCGCAGTTGCCTGAGCCCTCCTAAGCAGGCGCTTTAGACCACTGAACCATCTCGCCGGCCCCCCAAGAACATATTTATTGAGAGAAATAAAGCTCCTGTCTGAGAGAGGGACAGAAGGGGGTCCCGAGTGGGCATCCCCCGGAAGCTGACTCTTCCAGGGACTTTTATAAAAGAAAACCATGCTGAGGCGGACCTAAGGTGATGGAGAACATGGAAACTCGCTTAGGTGGCCATAAGGTGGGACAAAGCTATGATCAACCAATGAGGTTACAAGCACCATTGCTCAGGTAAAATTGATTTAAGTCCAGGACCAGATGGGAAAGTGAGTCACGTAGCAAGCAGGAGTGAATGCAGAACAGAACTTTATCAGGTAGCCCTCCAGTAGTAGTCGGATTAATGATTGTTCTGGCCCTCTCAGGGTGATGGTCAACCTCAGATGTCAATCTTTAAGGAGGTCAGCATTTGTTCAGTCTTTGATCTTTAGGCCTGGCCCACAGTGGGAGCATCTGTCCCGCCCATAGTTGCTGGATATCTTGCCTTCTGTATTATCTCCTTCGAGGGCCTAGCTCTGTCTGACTGCCTATAATATTTCTATCTGACTCGGCTACCTACCAGTTTTACAGAGACAGGGCCGGCGAGATGGCTCAGCGGTCTAAAGCGCTTGCTTTGGCATCCTTAGGCAACAGCAGGGACCGAGGTTCAATCCCCGGCACCACATGCTGTGCCAGCCCCACCCCAGCATAGGCTGAGCCAGCCATAATATAAATAAATAAATAACGTTTAAAGAAAAGAAAAAGTTTCACAGAGACAGAGAGGGCTGTTGGATTTTAGTTGGAGTTATTTTCTGCCCTCTAGCACATAAATGCTTTACCAATGAGTCTAGAGTGGTTGCTCTTAGTCTAAAGACACAATGCTTTGCTGAATGTGCCTCTCCAACACCCAGGGTTTCCTAGCAACACCCATCACCATGGCATCAAAGTGTTAATCATTATTTTTAAAAAATTTTTTTCTTAAGGAGGTCTGGGGAGATAGCTCCGTGACACAAGAGCCTGCCTAGGAAGTGTAAGGTCGCGAGTTCAAACCCAGGTCCGGCAAAAAAAAAAAAAAGTTTCTTCCTGGCTTGAGCTGAACCAATTGTAAGGAGTCCTTTAACAGGGTCAAATCTGGGAGGTGGTTGATTGCTGTTGATTACATTTTGAAAATTTCCACTGTCTTTTGGGTTTTCTAATATTATTTTGAAGGTAGAGATTACATATAGTCATTTTTGTCTTTCCTTTAGACAGGACTACGTCCTAGCAAGCATTGGAAGCAGCAGGAGCCGTGTAAGTAGGGATTTTGCAGTCTTAAAGGAGTGTGTTTCTGAACCAAGGTGGTTGCCATGGTGACGTGGTTTCTGAGTGGATAAAGCTGGCTGGTGCTCATCCATGCCCACTTGGAGGAAGGAACGCATTTACGAGCACAGGAAGTGGGGGCTGCACAAATAGCGGGCCCCACCAGGAGCACGCTGCCACTACCCTGAGAGGAGTCACCTTGTTCAGCCTTTAGGACTGTGAAAGGGGAAGAGAAACCGGCTGTTTTCGTGAAGACTGATGTGTGCGGGGGAGGGAAGGGGCTGGGCGAGATGTTTTTCTTCGCTTTTCCTGTGGCTTTGTTTATCTTCATACAGATACTAGGAATTCTTAGAAACCTGGAGAGCTAAGCTCAAGAAAGGGAAACAGACCCCGCCCTGTAGGAGCCACCGAAACTTAGGCTTTTCCCTGCCCCCACCCCCCACTCTTCACATTGTGGATCCAGTTACGAGTGAACAAATATTTAATCAAGATCTGCACTTGCCCCGGAGCTTTTTCTTCTTTTAGTTGCTTTTAAACTTATTTGTGTTCTTTTGAAACAGGGTCTTGCTATGTTACCCTGGGTAGCATTGAGCACCTGGCTGCCTCAGCCTTCCCTGTAGCTGGATCTACAAAGATGTGACTACATCTGCTGCTGAGGTGCTCTGTGTGTGTGTGTGTGTGTGTGTGTGTGTGTGTGTGTGTGTGTGTTCCTTTGGTATAAGGGATCGAACTCAAGACCTTGCACTTGCCAGGCAGGCGGTTATGCCACTGAGCTATACAGCTCCTGAGGTTTTGATGTTTATTTATTATTTATTTTTAATGTATTTGGTACAGGGTCTCACTACGGAGCTCAGGATCATAGTGATTGATAGGTTCTGGCCCTAGTGTAAATTGATAAAATCATTGTGGTGGTCATCTAATGTGGCCCATGTCCTTAAAACAAAGGCATATGCTCCCAAGACCACCTCCCTCCTTCTCCAACTCAGCCGAAGACATAATTTACTCTCACCCTTCCCGCCGCCTCAGGGCAGAACCCCAATCAGCTCCCTCAGGTATATCTAAACATCTCCTCCAAATGCCACCTCTGGCAAGAGGCCATAAAAGCCTTAGCCTCCCTTTGTGTAATGGAGAGAGAGAGTGAGAGGGAGAGAGAGAGAGGGAGAGAGAGAGATCCTCATCCTTCCTCATACTCTCCTGTGTCCTCAAAGAAAATAAAGCTCCTTTCCCCCACCCAACCTATCAAAAAAGAGGTATAAAAATTTAAAAGGGGGCCTTCTGAGAGAAATTTGGTTTGGAGAGTCTGTTCTTCCATTGATGACAGTTAAATCTAAAAGTGCCACTGGGGTCCTGGGGGAAACGCACACTGCTTTAAGATGTGGAAGAAGGCAAGTGTGTCCACTGTCACCTGTGTCAGTCAACGCAGAATTGGCAACTCCTGCTGGTGCCATGAAACAAGAGGAAGAGATAAAAGCAAGGCTGACTGGAAAGGAGGAAATAAAGGTGGAGAGAATAGAAAAAAAAACTATGAAAGGGGCAGGGAGATAGATAGCTGTGTGGCACAAGTGCCTGCCTGGAAGTGCAAGTTCATGAGTTTGAATCCTGGACCTGGAAAAAAAAAAAAAAGGAAAATAAACAACAAAACAACTAAAAAACTATGGACCTGGGGCGTGGTGGCACACACCTGTACTCCCAGCATTTGGGAGGCTGAGGCAGGAGGATTAGTGTGAGTTCGAGACCAGCCTGGGCTACAAAAGTCAGCTCAAGGCCAGCCTGAATTGCATAGTGAGACCTTGTCTCAAAAAGACAAAAAAAAAAAGAAAAAAACTATAAAAACAAAGCTTTTATAAATAAGGATAAGAGAGGTTGAAGAGAGTGGGGGAGGAGAATAGGGGACAAAAAGAAGCAAGATATCACGTACTGGAGCAGATTCCTATGATGAATGTGGTCATTATGTATGTCTAAAATACACCAATAAGGGCCGGCGAGATAGTTCAGTGGTCTAAAGCGCCTGCTTAGGAAAGCTCAGGCAACTGCAGGGACTGCAGTTCGATCCCCGGCACCACATGCTGCGCCAGCCCAACCACCAGGGCAGGCTGGGCCAGCCACAAAATAAATAAAGAAATAAACACAACAAGCAAACAAATAAATAAAATTTTAAAAAATTAAAAAATAAAATACACCAATAAAACAAAACTTAAAAAGATAAAGATTAGAGAAAGATTATTTATTTTAGCAGATAATGTGATGATCTATGTAGATTTTTTTTTTATTTTTCTGTCTTTTTGAGACAGGGTCTCGCTATGCAGTTCAGGCTGTCCTTGAGCTCACTTTTGTAGCCCAGGCTGGTCTTGAACTCACACTAATGCTCCTGCCTCAGCCTCCCAAGTGCTGGGATTACAGGCGTGCGCCAACATACCCAGTTTGTTATTTTGTTTATTTATGTTTATAAATATATTATGGCTGGCTCATCCTGCCCTAGGGGTGGGGCTGGCACAGCATGTGGTGCTGGGGATGGAACCGCGGTCCCTAGAGTTGCCTAAGCAGGTGCTTTAGACCACTAAGCCATCTCACAGGATCCCGGCTTGTTATTTAATCAATACCGTCTACACCAAAAACAGCCTGAAATAAATAAAATGAAATAAAAATTAAAAAAAAAAAAAAGGGGGGGCCAGCAAGATGGTTCAGTGGTCTAAAGTGCCTTCTTAGGAAAGCTCAGGCAACTGTAGGGACTGCAGTTCGATCCCCGGCACCACATGCTGTGCCAGCCCCACCACCAGGGTAGGCTGAGCCAGCCATAAAATAAATAAACAAGGGGCGGGCGAGATGGTTCAGTGGTCTAAAGCGCCTGCTTAGGAAAGCTCAGGCAACTGCAGGGACTGCGGTTCGATCCCCGGCACCACATGCTGCGCTGGCCCCACCACCAGGGCAGGCTGAGCCAGCCACAAAATAAATAAAGAAAGAAACAAACACAAGAAGCAAACAAATAAATAAATAAAATTTTAAAAATAAATAAATAAGCAAGCAAACAAATAAATAAAATAAAATAAAAATTAAAAAAAAAAAACCAGCCTGCACTTCCTTCCTGGCCTAACATTAATAAGTGTTTTCTATTAATTAATTAATTTATTTTTGTAGAACTGGGGATTGCACTCATGTCCTTGCATTTGCCAGGCAAGCGCTTATACTACTGAGCTATCCCCCAGCCCCAATAAGTGTTTTCAGTAAGCCTACAACATAGATGATAAACATACAAAACTAAATTAAATTTTTTTTGTTATTATTGTATTTGTTGTTTTGAGACAGACTGTCACAATGTAGCTCAGGTTGGCCTTGAACTCATTTGTAGCCTAGGCTGACTGGCAACTCATGGAAATCCTCCTGCCTCAGCCTCTCAGATGGTGGGATTGCAGGCGTGCGCTACCACAATTGGCTTTATTTTATTTATTTATTTTTTATTTTATTTTATTTTTTGCAGGACCGGTGTTTGAACTCACAACCTTACACTTGCCAGGCAGGTACTTGTGCCATGGAGTTGTCTCCCCAGCCCCTCAATTGGCTTTTATTTATTTATTTATTTATTTTATTTTTGCAGTACCAGGGATTGAACTCAGGACCCTGTGCTCGCCAGGCAAGCACTTATTCTACTGAGCAGATTGCCTGGTCTCATTTTATTTATTTATTTTATTTTATTTTATTTTTTAATTTTTGGCAGAACCAGGGATTCAACTCAGGCCCTTGCACTTGCCAGGCAAGTGCTTATTCTACTGAGCTATCTCCCCAGCCCAATTTATTATTATTTTTTTTATGAATTTAGGACAGGGTCTACAGGGTCTATAGGGTCTCACAACATAGATCTGACTTCTAGTGGTTCTCCTCTCTTCAGCCTCCCAAGCGCTGGGATTGCAGGCCTGGGTCACTACACTCAGTCTCAACCATCCTCTCAGCATGCCCCTGAGGCTGGGCCAGCACTGCATGCTGGGGATTGAACCCGGCTACTGCCCTCTGTTGAAGCAGGAGCTTTAGTCCATTGAGCTATCTGGCCTGCCACAGTTGGCTTTAAATTTTTGTATAACATCAATGAGAGTGAAATAAAACAGGTTTGAAAAAACTGAAATGAGAAAATAACAACACTATCTGCTAGAAAGAAAAAGGAAAAGGAGGAAGTCTCCAAAGAGCTCAAGCTTCAACTCTGACACAAAATTGAGCTCAACATGTATCACAGATTTCAATGTAAAAATAGAACTTAAGGGCTGGCCAGATAGCTCAGGGGACTAAGCACCTGCTTAGGTAAGTGCAGGCATGGGAGTTCTATCCCTGGTACCACATGTAGTGCTGGCAAAACCAGCCTGGGCTACAAAGTAAGCTTAAGGTCAGCCTGAGCTACACAGGGAGATCCTGTCTCAAAAAGAAAAAAAAAGAACTTTTTTTTGTGGCCTGCTCAGCCCACCCTGGGGACAGGGCTGGTGCAGCATGTGGTGCTGGGTATTGAACCTCAGTCCCTGCACACTGCCTTAAGCAGGTGCTTCAGACTCCTGAGCTATGGCATCAGCCCCCCACCCAAAAAAAGAGAGGGGCTTGCAAGTTAGGTCCGTAGCTTAAATGCCTGCATGGACAATCCAGTCAGGAACAAGGGATGGCGGTTCATTCCTCAAATCTGCCCTTAAGGCAGCCTGAGCCAGCCAAAAAAAAAAAAAATCCAAAAAAAGGAGAAAAACTTTCTTTTTTTCTTTCTTTCTTCCTTTCTTTGTATTTTAGGGAAGGGTCTACAGGCTTTTCAGGGTCTCACTACTAGGTGGGACTCATGATCTGCCTGTTTACAGCCTCCTAAGAGCTGGGATTACAGGCATGCCAGCATGCCTAGTCTCAATTGCCACCTCAGCGCACCCCAGAGGGTGGGGCCAGCAAGGCAAGCCTGGGGTTGGAACCCCGGGCCCCTGCACCTGCTTGCAGGTACTTTAATCCACTGAGCTATTTGGATGTCTGTTATGGCTTGTGTACAGGTGTCCCCACAAAGCCTCATGTAGTCATGGGGCGGCTTCTGGAATTTGTAATTGATTATTGTGGGAAGGGGTGCTGTGCCTTCTCTGGGGAAGGTAATTTGCATTTCAATTTAGGAAGGAAGAGAAGTTAGCTGCTTGGGCTGCTGCTACCTCTTTGCGCTCTTACTCTTAGCTACCTCCATGAAAAGTTGTTCTCTGCCATGTGCCACTCTGCCATGGAGCCAGCTGAATACAAACTGAAATCTCCAGTAACTATGAGCTAAATAAACCTTTCCTTCCCTCATCTTGAGTGTCGGGTTTTTGTCCCAGGAATGAGAGAAGAGAAACCAAGACAATGGCCCTAAGAAAAACTTTAGATGATAAAATACAAGAAAATCTCTGGGACTTGGGACTTGGTTGAAAGTTCCTTTTTTTTTTTTTTTTTTCTTTTTGAGACAGGGTCTCGCTCTGCAGCTCGGACTGGCCCTGAGCTCACTTTTGTAGCCCAGGCTGATCTCAAAACTTACACCAGTCCTCCTGACTCAGCCTCCCAAGTGCTGGGAAAGTTCTTATACAAAATACCTGACATATTCCATAAGAAAAAACAATATATATATTAAAATTGTTGTATTATTAGATGACATAAATTAAAATTTTTTGGCTTACAACTGAGGCTGTTAAGGATATGAAAAGCCAAGCAGCCTGCCTCAACAAGACAAAACAAAAACAAAAGGAAAGAAAAAAAGAGAAAAGAAAAAAAGAAAAGAAAAGAGAGTCTGGGGATATAGCTCAGTGCCATAAACACCTGCCTGGCAAGTGCAAGGTCCTGAATTTGATCCCCAGTATCACAAAGAAAAGAAAAAGAAGAGCCTGCGAGATAGCTCAGCTGAGTAAAGCACCTGCTTAGGCAAGTTTAGGAAAATGCAAGTACACAGTTCAATCTCAGCACCACATGCTGTGCCAGGCCCAAGCCGACCAGAATCTGGGCATACTGGTGCATGCCTGTAATCCCAGCACTGGGAGACTGAAAGCAGGAGGATTACCAGGAGTCCAAGCTGTGTAGTACGACCCTGCAACAACCAAATGCATGAAAGAAAGACACACACATACACACACACACACACACACACACACAATCTCTACTTATGTTTTTAGAATAAACATGATGCAGATATCCAACTTCTTGTTACCAGGGCTCAAACTCAGGACCTCGTGCTTGCCAAGTAGGCACTTCAGCTGCTGAGCTATCTCCCAGCCCCAAACTTTTTTTTTTTTTTTTTGTCGGGACAGGGGTTCAAACTCATGACCTTGCACTTGCCAGGCAAGCACTTGTGCCACGGAGCTATCTCTTCAGCCCCATCCCCAAACTTTTCTAAATAATAAGAAAACTAAAGACTAGGCTTTCCTGGGCCGGCAAGATGGTTCAGTGGTCTGGAGCGCCTGCTTAGGAAAGCTCAGGCAACTGCAGGGACTGCGGTTCAATCCCCGGCACCACATGCTGCGCCAGCCCCACCACCAGGGCAGGCTGAGCCAGCCACAAAATAAGTAAATAAACAAATAAGCAAACAAATAAATAAAATTAAATTAAAAAAAAAAAAAAGACTCGGCTTTCCTGAAGAGAGGTGCAGACTCCTAAGCACAATGTTAACTAATGGAGTCCAGCAATATATAGGGAAGGCCATGTGATGATCAAGAGTGTTCATCCCCAGAATTGAAGTTGACTCAGTATTCCAAAATCAGTCATGCCAGGGGCCGGTGAGATGGCTCAGTGGTCTAAAGCGCCTGCTTAGGGAAGCTTAGGCAACTGCAGGGACCACGGTTTGATCCCCGACACTACATGCTGCACTAGCCCCACCCCCAGGGCAGGCTGAGCCAGCCATGGTACAAAATAAATAAATAAACAAACAAATAATAAGTAAATATGATTTTAAAAAAAGAGAACCACTTCTCATTAAAAAAAAAAAAAAAAAAAAAAAAATTAGGGGCTGGGGAGATAGCTCCAAGGCACAAGTACCTGCCTGGCAAGTGCAAGGTCACGAGTTTGATCCCTGGTCCAGTGAAAAATAAATAAATAAATAATTAATTAAAAATAAAAAAATCAGTCATTCCAGGCCACCACATTTACAGAGAAGATGAACAATACCATTTCTCAACAACAACTCCGCTCAGGACTGACAAGCCCTCAGCAGACCAGGGCCTTCTCCAGCAGTGGGCTAGGAGTACAGTTCCCAGCCTGGGACAGAGCCGCCTCCACAGAGCCCACGGCCACCTCACTCCTGGAAAGGGAAAGACGGCAGTACTCTCTCCCTCAGCTCTGGGGGCAGTGAGCACTCCAGCCCCTGGACATTCCCAGCTCAGTGCTGAATGCTCAGTCATGGTACACTCCAAGGACAGGAAGCAGAGATAAGGTCCTTGGGAAGGAAAAGACCCAACTGGTTGGGGTTTATTGTGTGGTTCTGTGGTGCTGGAGCTCAAACCCAGGGCCCAGCGTACGCTGAGTAAGCCGGTGCCCTAGCTGAGCTACATCTGGACCCCAAGATTCTTTTCTCTCTGTGTCATGGTTGGGCAAATAAAACATCCCAAAGACTCTCTGAAAAACCAAACAAAAGGGGCTGGAGAGATAGCTCTGTGGCACAAGTGCCTGCCAGGCAAGTGCAAGGTCGTGAGTTTGAACCCTGGTCCTGACAAAAAACAAAACAAACAAAATAAACGCTAGAGCTGAGCACTGAGCATGGTGGTGCAGGCTTGTAATCCCAGCATTCAGGAGGCTGAGGTGGAGGATTGGTGGGAGTTTGAGACCAGCCTGGGCTACAAAATGAGCTCAAGGCCAGCCTGAACTCCTCCAAAAGACAAAAAAAAACACAACTGCTAGAATAGTAAGTGTATTAATGGAGGTAACAGGAAAAGAGTAAATTTCCATAATCTTGCATTTTTTTCACTTGCATTTCTTTTTTTTTTTAATAATGAATTTATTTATTATTTATTTATTTTTTGTATTTTATGGCTGGCTCAGCCTGCCCTGGGGGTGGGGCTGGCACAGCATGTGGTGCAGGGGATCAAACCACAGTCCCTGCATTTACCTAAGCTTTCATAAGCAAGTGCTTTAGACCCCTGAGCCATCTTGCCAGCCCTTCACTTGCATTTCTATGTAAGCAAATTATAGTTGAAAAGCTAGATGGCAATCTTTTGTCAGGTATCAAGTTAACTGGTATTTTCTGTTTTTGTTTTTGTTTTTGTTTTTTTTGAGACAGGGGCTATGTAGTTCAGGCTGTCCTTGAGCTCACTTCTGTAGCCCAGGCTGGTCTTGAACTTGCACCGATCCTCTTGCCTCAGCCTCCCAAGTGCTGGGATTACAGCTGTGTGCCACCACAGCCCTGTGAGAAGTTTTTATCTAGTTACTTAAGTTACCTGCATCTAACTGATCCTATTTCTTCTTTATGTTTGACAGAATCCTTCATGGAAATAACCTGAGTTTTCTTTGTGAAAAAATGGTTAGGAAATAAATACAAAGAAAGCTTTTGTAAATAAGGAGGAGAAGGAAGGGTAGGGAACGGGGAAAAAAATAAAATTGTATCATGTACAGGTACAAATCCCTATAATGAATGTGATCATTATGTATGTCTAAAATGCACCAATAAACTTAATGTCTTTTATTTATCTCTTTTAGTAATAAGCGTGTTTCAAGGACTGTTTTCACTTCTACTGGGCTGTGAGAAATATTGGCATCCCATGCAGGATTGTAACATATTTATGAACTGTCAACTGTTTCAGGAGAAAGTTCTCTCTATCCGTGGTAATGTTACACGTTCTGCAGTCTGCTCTTTCTCATAGGAATATTGCTCCTTTGATTTTCTTTTAATACACATTGTCACCCTCTGAAGATGGGAAAACTCTGTTTTTATTTTTTGAAGGTTCCACTTGTACTTTATTTCTTCAATAGGCCATATATTAATAGATACATAGCACTTTTACTTGGCATCAATTATGATTTCATTTAGAAATAATTGAGCTGTATCCTATCAGCTGGCATGATTCCTGATCTCTCCATTCCTTGGGGACGACTCTGCCCACAGGCGAAAGGTTCCATTCTATTCCAATTTGTGTTGCTGTATAGCTCCACGTAGCAACACAGAATGTGGCTCCGCCAACTAATATAGCGTTGCCATATTTGTCATGGAAATCAGGTGTATGTTTCTGATGGCTCTGCCTTGTTGCCGCTTGTTGAATGCTTCGAACTGGAAAACGACCTAAGGCGTTTTTGGCCAAGGAAAACATCATGAAGTTGAAACTGTAGTTACTGCAGCTGCTGGCTTGGTGCAAATTACTTTCAGATACCCTTCAAAACTCTGTTTTTAGATGTTTTTGTTTCTCTTAAGTTTTTTTTTTTTGGTGGAACCAGGGATCGAACTCTCGACCTTGCACTTGTGACCCTGAGCTATCTCCCCGGCCTCTCTCTTTAGTTTTAATTAATTAAGCAAGTATATTTCCAGCCTCCCTAGTGCTGGGATTACAGGCATGCGTCACCTCACCAGGCCAGGAATTCATTTAGATCTCTGAGCACCCTGTCAAGAAGGATAGCAGGAGAGGAATCGCTTAGTCAGGGTGAGAGATTAGGGTTGTACAAAGGAGCAAGGACGTGGGAAGGGTCAGAGCTGGCAAATATAGCTATGTTAACAATGCATCTTCAGAGCATCCTGTTCTTTGTGAATCTTCCAGAACTCTAGAATTGTAACTAAAGTTATACATCAAAGTTGCTAATTGTCAAGGTTTCTTACTTAGGTCTCAAAAAGCCTCTTTAGTTTTAGCTAAGGAAAATCAGTCTATTTCAGCCTTTTAGAAAAAGATACAGCATTAGCCCAGGGGAGGAGAGGACGACTTTTGTATTCACTTTTTTTTTTTTTTAATTTTTATTTATTTATTTATTTATTTGCTTGTTGTGTTTGTTTGTTTCTTTATTTATTCATTTTGTGGCTGGCTCAGCCTGCCCTGGTGGTGGCGCTGGCGCAGCATGTGGTGCCAGGGATCGAACTGCAGTCCCCGCAGTTGCCTGAGCCCTCCTAAGCAGGAGCTTTAGACCACTGAACCATCTCGCTGGCCCTGTATTCACTTTTATCTTGTGTGTTTTTTGCTCCTCATACAGTACAGTGCTTTTTGACAATGAGGTATGGAGAACAGGCTGGCAAGAAGCAGGTTTTTGAAGTTTGGGTGCTGAAAAAAAAATTTGGGGGGGGGTTGCTGAAAATTTTAACCCTTTGTAGCCACACCTAAGTTCCCCAGGCTGACCTTGAGCTTGCAATCCTCCTGCCCCAGCTATCCCAGTAGCTGGGATTGTGAGCAGCACCGCTGCCTAGCCAGCAAAATCTGCCTTTAAATTAGAGTGTGGAACACATTTACTATAATTATCACTATATTTTACTTGAACATATGGTTATTTTCCTACCTGTTTTTCCTTACTACTTTTGCCCTTTGCCCAATCGTTGATTTTAAGCTTGAAATTTGCAGGGAGGGGAAGAAAGTGGGGGAAAGCGGGGCATGAGGGTGCACACCTGTAATCCTAGCACACAGGAGGCTGAGGCAGAAGAATCCTTGCAGGTTAGAGACCAGCGTGGGTTACAAAGTGAGCTCAACACCAGCCGGAACTACACAGCGAGAGCCTGTCTCAGAAAAAAAAAAGGAATGTGAGAGGAGAAGCCAGATAGATCACCGTACAAGTACAAATTCAATAGTATCATGTGTTAAGGGCCAGCAAGATAGCTCAGCAGACTAAGCTTAGGCAAGCACAGGGACTGGGGTTCGATCCCCAGTACTGCATGCCGCTCCGGCCCCATACCCGGGGTGTGCTGAGCTGGAGACCCATCCAGGCATGGTGGCACACACCTGTAATCCCAGCACTGGGGAGACTGAAAACAGGAGAATTACTATGAGTTTGAGCTGCATAGTAAGATTCTGTGCCAAATACATTAAAAAATAACAACAAAAATATGTGTAAAAAAGCCAATAAAATTAATATTTAAAAAATTTTTTAAACCTTTTAGAAGTTAAAAAATTTTAAAAGCCAGATAGCTAGGTAGACTCAGGGACTGGGGTTTGATCCCTGGTGTACTATGCCGGCCCCGCCCAGGGGCACACTGAGACCAGGATTGAGACTGGGCATGGTAGCACATACCCGTAATCCCAGTGCTTGGGAGGCTGAAAACAGGAGGATCACTGAGAGTCTGCTTTGTGTAGTGAGACTGTAGACCCTGTACTAAATACATTTTTTAAAAGTAAAGAACAGCTGGCCAAATAGCTCAGTGGATTAAAGTGCTTGCAAGCAGGCTCAGAGGCCACAGGCTCGATCCCCAGGCCTGCCGTGCCGGCCAAGACCCTGGGACTCGCTGAGACGGCAAATGAGACTGGGCATAGTGGCACACACCTGTAATCCTAGCTCTTGGGAGGCTCTAAATTGGTGATCACTATGAGTCCAATATAGTAGTGAGAACCTGAACACCCTGTGGACCCCTCCCTAAAAAATAAATAGAGGCTGGTGAAATAGCCCAGCAGCCTAAAGTGCCTGCTTAGGCATGTTTAGGCAACCTCAGGGACCGTGGTTCAATCCCCAGCACCACATGCTGTGACAGCCCCGCCTCCAGGGCAGGCTGAGCCTACAATAAATAAATAAATAAATAAATAAATAAATAAGATTAAATAAACAAATAATGTGTTTTTAAAATTTTTTAAGACAACCTTTTTGCATTTTATTTTATTTTATTATTTTTTTATATTGTGGCCGGCTCAGTTGGCCCTGGGGGTGGGGCTGGCACGGCATGTGGTGCTGGGGATCGAACCACAGTCTCTGCAGTTGCTAAGCTTTCCTAAGCAGGCGCCTTAGATGGCTGTGCCATCTTGCTAGCCTCCTTTTTGTATTTAGGATGGTAACAGCCTTTAAAAAAAATTATTTAGGAGGAGCCAGGAACATAGTTCCATGGCACAAGTGCCTGCCTGGCAAGTACAAAGTCGTGAGTTTGAACCCCAGTCCTGCAAAAAAAAAAAAAATGTAGTTATATAAGGTCTCACTACACAGTTCAGACTTGTATTGCTCCTCCTTCCCTGGCCTCCCCAGTGCTAGAATTACAGGCCTGCACCACCACGCCCAGTTTTAGGCTGGCATAGCATGCCCAGAATTCTAGGGCTGGCATAGCATTCAGTATCAGGAATTGAAGTTGGCTCCTTGTGGCTGCCAGGCAGGCACTTAGAACTCTGAGCTATATTTCCAGCCCTAAAACTGTTTCAGAAAAGGAGAAAATAGAAAAAAAAAAAAAAAAAAAAAAAAAAAAAAAAAAAAAAAAAAAAAAAAAAAAA